>VOCN01053209.1:0-11077 GCA_007922305.1 Dermatemys mawii
CCCCCCCCCCCAACTGAAAAGAGCCTCAAGGGCCAGAAAACCCAGGGAGAGTCTGTGGGGGGATAGCTGTTGTGGGGAATGGGGGCTGCACAAATCACTGTAAATAAAGGCATGCAGGTGAAACAGCTGAAGAAGATGTGGGGATTCTTTCTTTGACCAGCCTAAGCGCAGGGACGAGAAGGTGAAAACCTGTGCAAACCCTCTGACAGTCCATAATAAAATGGATCCAAAATCCATAAAAACTCATATAGTGGTATTCCTGGGCCATAGCACTATTCCACTCTAGAGGGATTGGAATTGTTAATCAGAACCATCTCTCTGGATTGAGATGGATTCCTTCCTCCGCACTGCTGGTAGTTACGTGAGACAATACCCATTTATTTGGACTTTGTGAAAAGCAGAGCATTTAACTGTGAATTATTATACCAATGTTCATTTTTCTGCTTTAATTACAATCCAATAGAAAAGAGAAAGAAGATAGAAGAGGGCAACATGATGAATTGTTCTGAAAAATAGATTCAAGTGACCCTCACAGGGAAGATGTTTGGCCTAACTGATTAATTTTATTATTAGGCATTTCTATGATGCTCATTACCAGGAGCATCTGAACACTGTAAGGACATGAATGAATTTAGCCTCAGTGTGCCAGCTGATATGGGGAATATTATTAGCCCCATCTTACACCTGGAGAAACTGAGGCAGATAGAGGTGAAGTGAGCTGTCAGGGAGCTGTGGCAGAGCTAAGAACAGAGCACAGATTTCTTGCCTTTTAGTCATGTTTTAACCAACGATTCATCCTTTTGCCTCATAAGTAGCAGGGAATTAAGCTAGTTCTAGTATCCAATAATAGATAATCTATTATTACTTATTGTACCCTACTTTGCACTGGAGTTGGTGTACATGCAACATTCTATGCATCTTTATCATTTAATGTACTGTATTTTGTTTTTTCAATACAAATATGGGAAGGAAAAGAAAAAAGTGTCTCTATTCAGGGACAGATTCTGAAACTGGGTTATGTGAATGGCACAAATGGGCTGTAATCCCTGTCAGAGGGCAACTCACTGTTGGTGTATATGTGCCACAGCTAGGCTCTGTGTCTCCATCATCATATGGGATTTAAAAGAGGTAGGGATTGAACATGACTACCACAATCCTCAGCTGGCAGAAAGTCTATTAATGATGGCATAATTTAGAACTGTTTGAGAGCAGCAGCATCTGTGCTGGCCTGGCATTGACAACCAGGGAGCTGGAAAGGGCTTCCTCATCCTTCTGGATGAAGTGAAGCTAAAAGTTTCTCCAAAAATAAGTATCCATTAGAACGATTGTTTGCGTATAATATTACATAGATCCATTCTGCACAACAGCACAGAGACAGCAAAATTGCAAGTCTCAGGACTTGTCTCCACTTACTGGGGGATTGATATGTGGAGATCGATCCACCAGGGGTTGGTTTAGTGGGTTTAGTGAAGACCTGCTAAATCGAATGCCGATCGCTCTCTTGTCGACTCCGGTACTTCACCAGAACGAGAAGCATAAGGTAGACACTGCAATAAGTCAACGAAGGTACATTACTCATGTAACTAGAGTTGCATAACTTAGGTTGACTTAGCCCCCATAGTGTAGACCTGCTCTCATATTCCTCTTAAAGTGTATGATAGTAATGTTAGTTCTTTTTTAAAAAACTTCATTCAAATCACCAGTAAATCTCTAAATGTAAATCTCTAAATCAAGATGTAGGTCATCTGCTTTTTTCAAGGTAAAGATATATAGCTTTCTAAGCAAAGGCATGTACAATAAAAATGTTAAAAAATCTAAAACCAAATTGAATATTAATTAATTTAAAGTGAAGAATCAAGAAGTGTTGCTTTCTTTATCCCCATCCCCTCTGATTTTAACAAAGACCCTTTCATTTTTTAAAAAAGTTCTCCAAATATTGCTCAAGGAAACTAAAGTGTGTTCTTGAAAAATATAGGATATGGTTGGTTATTCTTTGGATGTCAATGGTTTAAGTAATTAGGAGTTTGGTTGTGTTCCTGAGGGGAAGATTACATGAAACTGAATACTTCTTTCATGATTCTGTGTCTCTGCCTGTTGAGTAAATTCACATTGCCAGGAGCAGACTTTACATACATACACCTCTGTTTTGGAAAAGTATCTTAGTTTCATGTTTGCAAACCTGCTTTTCGGGCACATGCCCCCAAGAATGAAGCACTCTCTCTCTCTCTCTGTCTCTCTCTTTATTATTGTTGCTGGATCTGTAAACATCTGTCATATTCCAGATTAGGACTGTGAGGTATGGCAGAGAGTTCAGTTCAGAGAATTCCTGTTTAATATTTTAAAGTGGATATTCTGTAGCACAGAATTTCCATTTAAATTTCTTTTAAAATTTACAGTGGTGTAAACTGAACAGGTTTTCATCAGACGATGTGTCAGTTCAGCAGAATATTCTTTAATAAAATGAAGCCCAGACGAATCTTGTCTAAATATTTATATTTAGAGGTAAAACATACATCTGAGATTAAACAAAAAGAAAAAAATATCTAAAATATATTAAGGCATTTTGGTACAATGACACTTCCAGCATATATTGGTATGGTGCATTTGTGTGTCTTGTTTAGTGTGTAATGAAGGGAGGGGAGGGAATACTTTCTATATTATATTGGACAGCTCTTGATTCAAGTGTAAGGATACTATTGTGTATGGTATGTTTCTGAGCATTGTATTTTGCATGTTTTTTTAATTTCCTTCTCGTATTGATATGTCCCCATGCTTTCTTCTACTTGGATTCCTTTGTTAATCATTTGATAGTCAGTACAGCATAGGTAGGCACTGTCAATGTTTTTATTTTACCAGATGTGCCAGAGATGTCCCAGAGATAGTGAATTAGAGGTAGAAGAGCTTCCACATTCCTTAATATAGTTCTCTGTCTAGATGTATTTCCACCTTTGTCTCAAAAGTAGACCAAATTCCTGTCAGGATCTATATAACATTTTAATCCTGAGGTGTTGTGATAATCATCTCTTCAACTGTTGTAAACCCATTCTCAAAGCCAAAGTAAAACACAAGGAGGTTTGAGAAAACAAAAACCAGATAACTATTCTGGATCACTCCTTTGGGATTAGCATTGTCATCTTTGACAGTGGAATTTAGTAAGGAAGCTGATGGAATTTAGTAAGGAAGCTGATGGATGGAACTATGTCTTCTGTTATGTCCCTTGTGGAGAGCTGTAACTTCTGAGTCAGATTCTTTTCACTCTTTGGTTGTCTTTATATCTCTTGTCACTTCATAGGATGAGATGACAATTGTATGACTAATATGTGATCTAAGGCACTTTAAAAAAAGAGGTTGTGTTATGATTATACACAGCCTCAGAATATATTAAATGACAACTGTGTATTCAGACCTGTGTGGGTTTTTTTCTGCTTTGTTAAAAAAATTCTAATTACAAAAACACATTAAATATCACACATGTTAATGGATTAGGATCCAAGTTAACAAGTTAAAGCAGCTCAGGCAATGACTGAACTATAGAAAAGGATGTTAATAGCCCTTTGACTGCCTGTATCATGTATCTTTTTACATTAAATTTACATTAAACACATTATTAAGCAAAGCAATAATACTATGACATAATTCTGATTAATAATATGAAATATTGTACAATGAACTGGGTAAAAGTTGATTTCTTTTCTTTCTAGTTGTCATTTATTTAGACAAATCAGGTTTCTGTTTTTCTGTGTTTTTTCATGTATTTAGTGACAAATATGAATCTAATGTGGATTACACACGTTGTTCTTTTCTTAAAGCTCTTACTAAAGCATCTCCCAATATATAAAATGACAAATCCTTTCACTGGGAATCTTCTGTTTATCTCTTCTAGCTAAAACATTCATAATACTATTTTACTCCATCATTGTCTGTCTCTCTAATGCACCTGCCACTAACATTAGTGGTCAAGTGCATTAGTGATTAGTATTAAGGGGCCACTAACGTTAGAGGTCAAGTTTTCAAAAGAGCTCAGTACCCAACAGCTCCTCTAAATAAGTTATCAAGGTGAAATCCTGGCTCCATAGAAGTCTATAGGAATTTTGCATCACATCAATTCCCATTTAGGTACCAGAATGAATTGGCTCAACTTTCAAAAGTGCTCAGCATCCATTAGCTGTTGTTTAGAACAAAGGGAGATGCTGAAAATCTGGCCTGAGGTTTCTTGTGACACGAAGTATTTGTATTTTGTTCAAAACTGTATTTGCCGTGTCTCTGCTAGAGGAGAGGAAAGAAACTGAACTCAGGACAAATTAATACTTTCTGATGTAGTATTCAATAGATAACCCTATTTTACAAACATAAGATCAGGAAGGATGGTTCTTGGTAAGATTAATTTGCTTGTGGGACTGATAAAGAAATTCTTTTTAGGACTGCAGGATACCACTCTTTGTGGATAGGCAACGTGTGGCAGACCTTTCAGCTTTCCAGCCTCTCCCAGTCATGACAGGAACCAAATCTGCTGGTAATGAGGGTATCACTGATACCTCACAGGGGCAAGAATGATAGTCCAGTGGCTAGGTTGCAATACTCTGACTCAAGAGACCCATATTCAAGTCTAGTCTCTGCTATTTATTTGCATGTGACCTTGGGCAAGTCACTTAACCTCTCTCTGCTTCAGTTTTCTGTCTGTAAAATTAGGGATAATAGCATTTTCTAGCTCACAGGGATGGTGTGAGGATAAATCCATTAAGTATCATGAGACATCCAGATACTACAGTGATAAGGGCCATCTGAGATAGACACAAACAAGGGGCTGTGCTGTATTAACTGAGAATAATTGGTTATTTTTATTAAAACATTGTTATATATTGAAAAGAATACTCATAATTTGTTTCAAATATTAGTACATATTAATCTTTTTTTGCTTTACATTTATTTTAACAAAAAAACTAACCTAAAGCATAGTTCAGGTGCAAACTAAAAAAACCCAAATGATTATTTTTTGGAGTTCAAAAGTAAACATTCACTATGACCATATTTTCAGTCAAACCAGGACATATAATAAAAAAAATCTCCAAATATGTTCTCTGATAAATGTTGCAAAACACATAGAATAAATTATTTGACAAATATACACGTGAATTATGTACTCTAACCCATCATTAACCTCCTTGGTGCCTTAGGCCATCCAGATGACCTGTGAAGAGGCTGTGCTATATGGTTTGACATTATTGCTCAATCACAGAAAGAAATAGACCTGCTTTTAAAAGACATGACCTGGGTCATGTATGGAAGTGCAGCACATGGGGAGTTAATGCAATTTGCATTAAAATGCCAGTAAGAAGCAAATGGCACTTCATTAATATGAATGAAGTTCACAGGATATTTACAAATTACACAAAGCCCTTCCCATTTAAAAAAATACATATTTGATGCAAACTACGCAATGTGTGTGAATCGGGTTGCTATACAGTATTGTCATAGCATGGTGTGACAATAAGTAAATATAATGGTTGTCTTCATCTGCATTGACACAGGAACTTACGTTATGTACTGACAGTAACAGATGTAGCAGTGGATATTAGTTTAAATGAACTCTAGTATAGTATATCATGGTAATAGGCATTGTCAATATGAAGCAACGCAGTAAAAGCAAGGACTTAAATCTGCATGAGGAAGTGAAAAAGGGGTCAGATCAAAACAGACATATCTTTAGTAAAATCACTGTTTATATGAGGTATGTGCCTTTCTGGTGAAGGATGATGTACCATACACATGAAATAATGAGATTCTGAAGAATTATAAGTATTTTATTAACAAGAGGCTGTTTTCTCTTTATTCTGTGATAATGAGAAAGATAATGTGTTCTGTGGACAGACTAGGAATGAGAGAGCTGTGATCTAGCATGCAGTAACGTTATGTAGAATTGTATCAGGCTCCAATACATATTTCACAACACAATATATACAAATAAGTATATATAGAGGTTCATGCACAAAGGATGATGCTTATCTTTCATTCACAAGTGTGAATGACCCGTGTGAGTGGATCTTTACTCTAGAGTTAAATGTAGAGTTAAATCTACTCTTTTACTCTACTCTTCTAGAATCTACTCTTCTACTCATTTACTTTTACTCTACTCATTTACTCTACTCATTTACTCTTCTACTCATTTACTCTACTCATTTACTCTTCTACTCATTTACTTTTACTCTACTCTTCTAGAATCTACTCTTCTACTCATTTACTTTACTCTAGAGTTAAATGTAGAGTTAAATCTCCCTCTATGGGTGAGAGATTCTTATGCACTTATGATTAATTTTTATGTTATGAAAATACAGTATCTATATCAGAGTTGGAAAATGAATTAAATCAACTTCATTTAAGGCTTAAAGGCTTTCATTTTAAAATACTGCAATCTAGTTCAAGAACACTGTGCTCCAGTATCATAACCATTTAGATTCACAGCAATGAGCTCTTTTCATCAAGAATTAAATTCCCACCCAAACCCACAGATTAAACAATATGAGAAGGACTAGGCCATCTCTTACAGTTTAATTGCTATAATAACCCTAAATATCAAATTATAATTTTATAAGTGTTCAGTTGATGTTTTGTGAAGAATGAAAATTTTGAGAGCTGGGTGGTCTGTGTTTTATTTTAATAGGAGGCAAAGCTATATTTTTCCATGGATTAAGTCCAACATAGAGAATTGTCAGTGTGAAAACAATAGAATTTATCTCCACTGATGTAGCTTGACATATGAACAAGAGCCTGAATTGTTGCCATGGCAATAAATGTGTAGGACTTATGCATGCATTTTCTGCTATAGGATTTTGATTAATGGCATTGACTAAATAGTCTGAAGTAGAAGAAACAGTGCATAAAGCCTGAGACTAGACGTGGTCTGCAATGGATATACCCACTCCACAGTGTACTTTTGGTACTAGAATAACTGTGGGTGGAACCTGAGCTTCCAGGTATCCAAAAAATGTCTTTTTAAGATTTTACAATCACACCTATTGAAAAGAAAACATCCCCCCATGGACTTAAAAATAATATTGGATCAATTGTTGTATCAGTTTAATATGTGATGAGTTCTCCGCTGGGGACTGTGTGCTCATACAAATGAATAGAGTGGATATTATTAACAGGTCTTTTCCACCTCTAACCTCTATGAACATATAAACCAGTTATAGGTCCCAATTCAGCAATGTACTTAAAGCATATGACCAATTTTAACGGATTCTGTAAGGTACATTAGCATACAAGTAGCCCTAATGACAAATGCTTTAGTGTCTTGCTGAATTAAAGCCTTCAGTATGAATAAAAATGAAATTGCAAATATTTTTAGGTAGAGTGGCTTCCCACACTCCACTGGGACCTTATCCTGTGAGATTCAAAACACTCTTTGGGAGGTGTTTCATTGATCAAGTGCACCTCTCAAGAGTTGGTCAGAACCTTTCAGGATTTGGCCAATAAAGAGGGACTTTGATACAAAGTACCTCTAGTTGAAAATATTTCCTTTTTTTTAATACAATACAAATATATTTGATTCCTATTACATATTTTTATTACAGTAGTGCTGGGAGACTCCAATCTGCTTGGGGTCCCATTGTGTGCTGGATTGTAACACATCTTACTGATTATTCACACAGCTTTGAAGCCCGTCTGATAATTAATTACATATAGTCATAAATCATTTATTCAGTGAATTTCATGAAATTTTAAAAATAAATTAGATAATAAAAATATTCAGCCACATCTAATATTGCGAAAACCTTTAAATTATATCCTGCTTTGAATATAAAGTCACTAATTCTTTGCATGGTTTTAAATACTCTTTCTTCCCATATTTGTTAATTATCACAGCTATTTGTGTTTAATCAAGGGTTCACTTCTTTTTCACTTAATCAGTTGCTCCTAATTGACCCTGCTGTGAAATCCGAATACTGAATCTGTGACATTGCAATCATTTTTATGGAAATAAGCTATTTCATGAGCAAATTGTTATATTGCTTCATTGCAGGATCAGGTGAAAGAAGGGGCTGGACTGCATGGGAAGCAGCATTACCCTGAACGCAAATATCTTTTCTTGGAGCAAATGGGAGTCACAGGAAATGATGGCCAATACAATTTATTTTTGTAGCAGTGTTCTCTTACCACATTTGCCTCAATGTGAAGCTTGCTCTTTCCTTTTCAGGCTCACAATTCCTAGAAGTGCTGTCTCTTTTAATTAATGACAAATATACCTCAAAATCCTTGCCATTATACCTCATAGTTTATTTGCTCTTACTTAAAGAATCTTCTGTTGTAGGCTTGAGAGAGGAAAGATTCTAATTTTCTTAAATATTTCTAAAACTGTTAGTTTGCCTGGTTTCTGTGCAAATATCCACTCCCAACTAGGGTGACCAGAGAGTAAGTGTGAAAAATTGGTACACTTTTTGGGGCTGGGAGGGATAGTTGTGTATTTAAGACAAAGCCCCTAACAGCGGGACAGTCCCGATAGTATCAGGACATCTGGTTACCTTACTCCCAAGTTTAATTTCCTTTTAAAGTGGTTTGGGGTCCTCTGGTTTACTGCTTGCTAACTGAATGTGGGAACTTTGCCTATGCTATTGCAGTTTGGTAGCTCCCTTCCCCTCAAATCACTAGGGCCCAATCCTGTGATTACATCCATCCTTATTCAAGACATCACTGACTCGTGATTAAGGGCTGTCTTGAATAGGGGCACTTTCCTGAAACAGGATCTTATATTTCAGATTTGTCCATACAATTTAAAACAAAGCTTAAAACTTTTTCTTGTCAATGAACATCAGTGAGTTAGGACTGTAAGGGTTGGTTTCTATATAATTACCATTAATAATTCTTTCTTGCAGCACAGTGGCACCTAACGGCCCCAACCAAAAGCAAAGCCCTTTCTCCTAAACGCTGTAGAACCTGTGTCCTTAATGTAGAGCAAGTGAGTCAGTGGCCCCAAAAGAGCTTGAGCATTGATTTCAATGGGAGTTAAATGCCTAAACTGCTTAGGTGCTTTTGTAAATTCTACTCAGATTTTAAAATATATTTAGGCACCTAAAATGCAGATAGACAACCAGACACTTTGGAAAATCTTGTCGGCATCGAGTGTCCATCTTGAGGCACTGAAATAATTTTTAAAAATCTGGCCCTTACAGTTTAAGGGCTCAAACCTGCATGGTGCTCAGCCCTTGGGCCTTGATCCAGCAAAGTATTGGGAAACTGAGGCACAGAGAGTGAGTGATTGTGCCCATGGTCACACAGGAAGTATGTGGCAGAGCCAGCAACTGATCCTGTAAAAGCTATTCCAAATTTGCAACCCAGTATACAGGCAACCGAACTTAAGTACAAGAACATTTTGAATTCAGTGCTGTGATCATGCCTTTTATAGTATTTTTCACCTCCTCTGTTGTATGTTGACAATGCACTTGACTATACAGTATAAAGCTTCCCCTGAAGTTTACTTGTAAGTAAACCTTAAGAAACTTAATTTGTTCTTTTTATTATGTGCTCAGTACAAATTCATTACAAAGAATCAGCCATTGTTCCAACACGTTTAATATCACCATGACTCATTGTGCTGATGCTAGATGTAGCAAAGGACTGCACCCCTTTATTTCTTTCTGATACATTTGTGTATGTGCTGCGCTGTGCTGTGTGTATGCTGTGTGCTTTTGGATTTATTTGTCACCTAATTTCCTTAGTTTTGAAGGTTGTATGCACATATGCAGTTATTATAAAGGCACCAGGAGATACAAGCATGTAAAGAATGGAAAGGGTTGGGAATTAAAATGAGAACAAAAATCCCAAGTTGTTTTGAATATGTGTGTCCTATGTTAGAGCCAGATGCACCACCAAGAAGCAAACCACAGGTATATACTGCAGGGGAAAGTCTAATTTGAAGCATTTGCTGTATCTACAACATATCCCTCTTAGCTGTACTTTTGTTATCCATACACCATATACACAGATTTGTTAATGAGTCATGTTAGAAACATGTGAATTGGTGGACGTTAGACGTGCAAAACATTTAACTCAAACCTCAGATAAAGTTGAAATGATCTTTGTTACACGTTTGACTTAGTCATGTAGCAGCAACAATTTACTCAAATTTTATTAAATCTCTACAAAAATTCATTCCCTCAGGATATTCATGTACTTTGTGAGGCCGCTGGCCACTGGAGAATTTTGGGTATGAACAGTGTTCACCCAGAAAAACAGAAATCAGATAGGGCAAGCCACTTGCTCTTTGCCAACATGGCCATTCACTGCTCCCCGCTTCTGGGTCCAGCAGAGAAGGCCATACCGCATGAACCCAAACCTGTGTGCTAGTTCACAAAGATTCCAACATATGAAAACCAGCGATGGAGCTGAATGAAAGTAAAACTTCTCCGCTTGAGTCCCTCTCTTCTGAACACCCGATTCATTCAAAGCTGAAACTTTTGGAACTTCAAGGCCTAGGAGCTCAGTGGCTTTGACACCAATATTTTGCAGACCTTTCCAAACTGATCTTGGCAGTAGTCAAACAGTTCTAGGGCTCAGCTGTTTGGCCTTATTATAAAAACCTAGATTGATAGGTAAGTAGACAGAAACACAGTGACCACTGCTTACATGTCTATTAATAGGAAAAGCGTAGATAGGAGAATTTTATTAATAAAAGGTTAAATAATTTATCCTGTGCAACCGATTTGCTATACATCTTCTAATCAAGAGCACAGGATAATAAATTCTAGAAAGGTAAAACATTGCTGCATTTTTGTTCATAATTATACAGCATTCTTTATTCATATTACCTTTGAGAAAATACATTGCTGATTTTCCATGGATTTCTCCAGTACCGGAGCTTTCTAAGGAAATATTCATCATGTTTTCTGTAGCCAATAAAGTTTACACAGAAAGTTGTCTTGGAATTTACACTACCTAAATTAATAACTATATAATCTAAAACATTGTTTTAAACTGCTTTAGTTTTTTGACATTGGATCATGTTACATTAAGTAGGGGTGGGCAAACGTTTTGGCCTGAGGGTCACATCAGGGTTGCAAAATTGTTTGAAGGGCTGGGTAAG
>VOCN01053211.1:0-11077 GCA_007922305.1 Dermatemys mawii
CCCCCCCCCCCAACTGAAAAGAGCCTCAAGGGCCAGAAAACCCAGGGAGAGTCTGTGGGGGGATAGCTGTTGTGGGGAATGGGGGCTGCACAAATCACTGTAAATAAAGGCATGCAGGTGAAACAGCTGAAGAAGATGTGGGGATTCTTTCTTTGACCAGCCTAAGCGCAGGGACGAGAAGGTGAAAACCTGTGCAAACCCTCTGACAGTCCATAATAAAATGGATCCAAAATCCATAAAAACTCATATAGTGGTATTCCTGGGCCATAGCACTATTCCACTCTAGAGGGATTGGAATTGTTAATCAGAACCATCTCTCTGGATTGAGATGGATTCCTTCCTCCGCACTGCTGGTAGTTACGTGAGACAATACCCATTTATTTGGACTTTGTGAAAAGCAGAGCATTTAACTGTGAATTATTATACCAATGTTCATTTTTCTGCTTTAATTACAATCCAATAGAAAAGAGAAAGAAGATAGAAGAGGGCAACATGATGAATTGTTCTGAAAAATAGATTCAAGTGACCCTCACAGGGAAGATGTTTGGCCTAACTGATTAATTTTATTATTAGGCATTTCTATGATGCTCATTACCAGGAGCATCTGAACACTGTAAGGACATGAATGAATTTAGCCTCAGTGTGCCAGCTGATATGGGGAATATTATTAGCCCCATCTTACACCTGGAGAAACTGAGGCAGATAGAGGTGAAGTGAGCTGTCAGGGAGCTGTGGCAGAGCTAAGAACAGAGCACAGATTTCTTGCCTTTTAGTCATGTTTTAACCAACGATTCATCCTTTTGCCTCATAAGTAGCAGGGAATTAAGCTAGTTCTAGTATCCAATAATAGATAATCTATTATTACTTATTGTACCCTACTTTGCACTGGAGTTGGTGTACATGCAACATTCTATGCATCTTTATCATTTAATGTACTGTATTTTGTTTTTTCAATACAAATATGGGAAGGAAAAGAAAAAAGTGTCTCTATTCAGGGACAGATTCTGAAACTGGGTTATGTGAATGGCACAAATGGGCTGTAATCCCTGTCAGAGGGCAACTCACTGTTGGTGTATATGTGCCACAGCTAGGCTCTGTGTCTCCATCATCATATGGGATTTAAAAGAGGTAGGGATTGAACATGACTACCACAATCCTCAGCTGGCAGAAAGTCTATTAATGATGGCATAATTTAGAACTGTTTGAGAGCAGCAGCATCTGTGCTGGCCTGGCATTGACAACCAGGGAGCTGGAAAGGGCTTCCTCATCCTTCTGGATGAAGTGAAGCTAAAAGTTTCTCCAAAAATAAGTATCCATTAGAACGATTGTTTGCGTATAATATTACATAGATCCATTCTGCACAACAGCACAGAGACAGCAAAATTGCAAGTCTCAGGACTTGTCTCCACTTACTGGGGGATTGATATGTGGAGATCGATCCACCAGGGGTTGGTTTAGTGGGTTTAGTGAAGACCTGCTAAATCGAATGCCGATCGCTCTCTTGTCGACTCCGGTACTTCACCAGAACGAGAAGCATAAGGTAGACACTGCAATAAGTCAACGAAGGTACATTACTCATGTAACTAGAGTTGCATAACTTAGGTTGACTTAGCCCCCATAGTGTAGACCTGCTCTCATATTCCTCTTAAAGTGTATGATAGTAATGTTAGTTCTTTTTTAAAAAACTTCATTCAAATCACCAGTAAATCTCTAAATGTAAATCTCTAAATCAAGATGTAGGTCATCTGCTTTTTTCAAGGTAAAGATATATAGCTTTCTAAGCAAAGGCATGTACAATAAAAATGTTAAAAAATCTAAAACCAAATTGAATATTAATTAATTTAAAGTGAAGAATCAAGAAGTGTTGCTTTCTTTATCCCCATCCCCTCTGATTTTAACAAAGACCCTTTCATTTTTTAAAAAAGTTCTCCAAATATTGCTCAAGGAAACTAAAGTGTGTTCTTGAAAAATATAGGATATGGTTGGTTATTCTTTGGATGTCAATGGTTTAAGTAATTAGGAGTTTGGTTGTGTTCCTGAGGGGAAGATTACATGAAACTGAATACTTCTTTCATGATTCTGTGTCTCTGCCTGTTGAGTAAATTCACATTGCCAGGAGCAGACTTTACATACATACACCTCTGTTTTGGAAAAGTATCTTAGTTTCATGTTTGCAAACCTGCTTTTCGGGCACATGCCCCCAAGAATGAAGCACTCTCTCTCTCTCTCTGTCTCTCTCTTTATTATTGTTGCTGGATCTGTAAACATCTGTCATATTCCAGATTAGGACTGTGAGGTATGGCAGAGAGTTCAGTTCAGAGAATTCCTGTTTAATATTTTAAAGTGGATATTCTGTAGCACAGAATTTCCATTTAAATTTCTTTTAAAATTTACAGTGGTGTAAACTGAACAGGTTTTCATCAGACGATGTGTCAGTTCAGCAGAATATTCTTTAATAAAATGAAGCCCAGACGAATCTTGTCTAAATATTTATATTTAGAGGTAAAACATACATCTGAGATTAAACAAAAAGAAAAAAATATCTAAAATATATTAAGGCATTTTGGTACAATGACACTTCCAGCATATATTGGTATGGTGCATTTGTGTGTCTTGTTTAGTGTGTAATGAAGGGAGGGGAGGGAATACTTTCTATATTATATTGGACAGCTCTTGATTCAAGTGTAAGGATACTATTGTGTATGGTATGTTTCTGAGCATTGTATTTTGCATGTTTTTTTAATTTCCTTCTCGTATTGATATGTCCCCATGCTTTCTTCTACTTGGATTCCTTTGTTAATCATTTGATAGTCAGTACAGCATAGGTAGGCACTGTCAATGTTTTTATTTTACCAGATGTGCCAGAGATGTCCCAGAGATAGTGAATTAGAGGTAGAAGAGCTTCCACATTCCTTAATATAGTTCTCTGTCTAGATGTATTTCCACCTTTGTCTCAAAAGTAGACCAAATTCCTGTCAGGATCTATATAACATTTTAATCCTGAGGTGTTGTGATAATCATCTCTTCAACTGTTGTAAACCCATTCTCAAAGCCAAAGTAAAACACAAGGAGGTTTGAGAAAACAAAAACCAGATAACTATTCTGGATCACTCCTTTGGGATTAGCATTGTCATCTTTGACAGTGGAATTTAGTAAGGAAGCTGATGGAATTTAGTAAGGAAGCTGATGGATGGAACTATGTCTTCTGTTATGTCCCTTGTGGAGAGCTGTAACTTCTGAGTCAGATTCTTTTCACTCTTTGGTTGTCTTTATATCTCTTGTCACTTCATAGGATGAGATGACAATTGTATGACTAATATGTGATCTAAGGCACTTTAAAAAAAGAGGTTGTGTTATGATTATACACAGCCTCAGAATATATTAAATGACAACTGTGTATTCAGACCTGTGTGGGTTTTTTTCTGCTTTGTTAAAAAAATTCTAATTACAAAAACACATTAAATATCACACATGTTAATGGATTAGGATCCAAGTTAACAAGTTAAAGCAGCTCAGGCAATGACTGAACTATAGAAAAGGATGTTAATAGCCCTTTGACTGCCTGTATCATGTATCTTTTTACATTAAATTTACATTAAACACATTATTAAGCAAAGCAATAATACTATGACATAATTCTGATTAATAATATGAAATATTGTACAATGAACTGGGTAAAAGTTGATTTCTTTTCTTTCTAGTTGTCATTTATTTAGACAAATCAGGTTTCTGTTTTTCTGTGTTTTTTCATGTATTTAGTGACAAATATGAATCTAATGTGGATTACACACGTTGTTCTTTTCTTAAAGCTCTTACTAAAGCATCTCCCAATATATAAAATGACAAATCCTTTCACTGGGAATCTTCTGTTTATCTCTTCTAGCTAAAACATTCATAATACTATTTTACTCCATCATTGTCTGTCTCTCTAATGCACCTGCCACTAACATTAGTGGTCAAGTGCATTAGTGATTAGTATTAAGGGGCCACTAACGTTAGAGGTCAAGTTTTCAAAAGAGCTCAGTACCCAACAGCTCCTCTAAATAAGTTATCAAGGTGAAATCCTGGCTCCATAGAAGTCTATAGGAATTTTGCATCACATCAATTCCCATTTAGGTACCAGAATGAATTGGCTCAACTTTCAAAAGTGCTCAGCATCCATTAGCTGTTGTTTAGAACAAAGGGAGATGCTGAAAATCTGGCCTGAGGTTTCTTGTGACACGAAGTATTTGTATTTTGTTCAAAACTGTATTTGCCGTGTCTCTGCTAGAGGAGAGGAAAGAAACTGAACTCAGGACAAATTAATACTTTCTGATGTAGTATTCAATAGATAACCCTATTTTACAAACATAAGATCAGGAAGGATGGTTCTTGGTAAGATTAATTTGCTTGTGGGACTGATAAAGAAATTCTTTTTAGGACTGCAGGATACCACTCTTTGTGGATAGGCAACGTGTGGCAGACCTTTCAGCTTTCCAGCCTCTCCCAGTCATGACAGGAACCAAATCTGCTGGTAATGAGGGTATCACTGATACCTCACAGGGGCAAGAATGATAGTCCAGTGGCTAGGTTGCAATACTCTGACTCAAGAGACCCATATTCAAGTCTAGTCTCTGCTATTTATTTGCATGTGACCTTGGGCAAGTCACTTAACCTCTCTCTGCTTCAGTTTTCTGTCTGTAAAATTAGGGATAATAGCATTTTCTAGCTCACAGGGATGGTGTGAGGATAAATCCATTAAGTATCATGAGACATCCAGATACTACAGTGATAAGGGCCATCTGAGATAGACACAAACAAGGGGCTGTGCTGTATTAACTGAGAATAATTGGTTATTTTTATTAAAACATTGTTATATATTGAAAAGAATACTCATAATTTGTTTCAAATATTAGTACATATTAATCTTTTTTTGCTTTACATTTATTTTAACAAAAAAACTAACCTAAAGCATAGTTCAGGTGCAAACTAAAAAAACCCAAATGATTATTTTTTGGAGTTCAAAAGTAAACATTCACTATGACCATATTTTCAGTCAAACCAGGACATATAATAAAAAAAATCTCCAAATATGTTCTCTGATAAATGTTGCAAAACACATAGAATAAATTATTTGACAAATATACACGTGAATTATGTACTCTAACCCATCATTAACCTCCTTGGTGCCTTAGGCCATCCAGATGACCTGTGAAGAGGCTGTGCTATATGGTTTGACATTATTGCTCAATCACAGAAAGAAATAGACCTGCTTTTAAAAGACATGACCTGGGTCATGTATGGAAGTGCAGCACATGGGGAGTTAATGCAATTTGCATTAAAATGCCAGTAAGAAGCAAATGGCACTTCATTAATATGAATGAAGTTCACAGGATATTTACAAATTACACAAAGCCCTTCCCATTTAAAAAAATACATATTTGATGCAAACTACGCAATGTGTGTGAATCGGGTTGCTATACAGTATTGTCATAGCATGGTGTGACAATAAGTAAATATAATGGTTGTCTTCATCTGCATTGACACAGGAACTTACGTTATGTACTGACAGTAACAGATGTAGCAGTGGATATTAGTTTAAATGAACTCTAGTATAGTATATCATGGTAATAGGCATTGTCAATATGAAGCAACGCAGTAAAAGCAAGGACTTAAATCTGCATGAGGAAGTGAAAAAGGGGTCAGATCAAAACAGACATATCTTTAGTAAAATCACTGTTTATATGAGGTATGTGCCTTTCTGGTGAAGGATGATGTACCATACACATGAAATAATGAGATTCTGAAGAATTATAAGTATTTTATTAACAAGAGGCTGTTTTCTCTTTATTCTGTGATAATGAGAAAGATAATGTGTTCTGTGGACAGACTAGGAATGAGAGAGCTGTGATCTAGCATGCAGTAACGTTATGTAGAATTGTATCAGGCTCCAATACATATTTCACAACACAATATATACAAATAAGTATATATAGAGGTTCATGCACAAAGGATGATGCTTATCTTTCATTCACAAGTGTGAATGACCCGTGTGAGTGGATCTTTACTCTAGAGTTAAATGTAGAGTTAAATCTACTCTTTTACTCTACTCTTCTAGAATCTACTCTTCTACTCATTTACTTTTACTCTACTCATTTACTCTACTCATTTACTCTTCTACTCATTTACTCTACTCATTTACTCTTCTACTCATTTACTTTTACTCTACTCTTCTAGAATCTACTCTTCTACTCATTTACTTTACTCTAGAGTTAAATGTAGAGTTAAATCTCCCTCTATGGGTGAGAGATTCTTATGCACTTATGATTAATTTTTATGTTATGAAAATACAGTATCTATATCAGAGTTGGAAAATGAATTAAATCAACTTCATTTAAGGCTTAAAGGCTTTCATTTTAAAATACTGCAATCTAGTTCAAGAACACTGTGCTCCAGTATCATAACCATTTAGATTCACAGCAATGAGCTCTTTTCATCAAGAATTAAATTCCCACCCAAACCCACAGATTAAACAATATGAGAAGGACTAGGCCATCTCTTACAGTTTAATTGCTATAATAACCCTAAATATCAAATTATAATTTTATAAGTGTTCAGTTGATGTTTTGTGAAGAATGAAAATTTTGAGAGCTGGGTGGTCTGTGTTTTATTTTAATAGGAGGCAAAGCTATATTTTTCCATGGATTAAGTCCAACATAGAGAATTGTCAGTGTGAAAACAATAGAATTTATCTCCACTGATGTAGCTTGACATATGAACAAGAGCCTGAATTGTTGCCATGGCAATAAATGTGTAGGACTTATGCATGCATTTTCTGCTATAGGATTTTGATTAATGGCATTGACTAAATAGTCTGAAGTAGAAGAAACAGTGCATAAAGCCTGAGACTAGACGTGGTCTGCAATGGATATACCCACTCCACAGTGTACTTTTGGTACTAGAATAACTGTGGGTGGAACCTGAGCTTCCAGGTATCCAAAAAATGTCTTTTTAAGATTTTACAATCACACCTATTGAAAAGAAAACATCCCCCCATGGACTTAAAAATAATATTGGATCAATTGTTGTATCAGTTTAATATGTGATGAGTTCTCCGCTGGGGACTGTGTGCTCATACAAATGAATAGAGTGGATATTATTAACAGGTCTTTTCCACCTCTAACCTCTATGAACATATAAACCAGTTATAGGTCCCAATTCAGCAATGTACTTAAAGCATATGACCAATTTTAACGGATTCTGTAAGGTACATTAGCATACAAGTAGCCCTAATGACAAATGCTTTAGTGTCTTGCTGAATTAAAGCCTTCAGTATGAATAAAAATGAAATTGCAAATATTTTTAGGTAGAGTGGCTTCCCACACTCCACTGGGACCTTATCCTGTGAGATTCAAAACACTCTTTGGGAGGTGTTTCATTGATCAAGTGCACCTCTCAAGAGTTGGTCAGAACCTTTCAGGATTTGGCCAATAAAGAGGGACTTTGATACAAAGTACCTCTAGTTGAAAATATTTCCTTTTTTTTAATACAATACAAATATATTTGATTCCTATTACATATTTTTATTACAGTAGTGCTGGGAGACTCCAATCTGCTTGGGGTCCCATTGTGTGCTGGATTGTAACACATCTTACTGATTATTCACACAGCTTTGAAGCCCGTCTGATAATTAATTACATATAGTCATAAATCATTTATTCAGTGAATTTCATGAAATTTTAAAAATAAATTAGATAATAAAAATATTCAGCCACATCTAATATTGCGAAAACCTTTAAATTATATCCTGCTTTGAATATAAAGTCACTAATTCTTTGCATGGTTTTAAATACTCTTTCTTCCCATATTTGTTAATTATCACAGCTATTTGTGTTTAATCAAGGGTTCACTTCTTTTTCACTTAATCAGTTGCTCCTAATTGACCCTGCTGTGAAATCCGAATACTGAATCTGTGACATTGCAATCATTTTTATGGAAATAAGCTATTTCATGAGCAAATTGTTATATTGCTTCATTGCAGGATCAGGTGAAAGAAGGGGCTGGACTGCATGGGAAGCAGCATTACCCTGAACGCAAATATCTTTTCTTGGAGCAAATGGGAGTCACAGGAAATGATGGCCAATACAATTTATTTTTGTAGCAGTGTTCTCTTACCACATTTGCCTCAATGTGAAGCTTGCTCTTTCCTTTTCAGGCTCACAATTCCTAGAAGTGCTGTCTCTTTTAATTAATGACAAATATACCTCAAAATCCTTGCCATTATACCTCATAGTTTATTTGCTCTTACTTAAAGAATCTTCTGTTGTAGGCTTGAGAGAGGAAAGATTCTAATTTTCTTAAATATTTCTAAAACTGTTAGTTTGCCTGGTTTCTGTGCAAATATCCACTCCCAACTAGGGTGACCAGAGAGTAAGTGTGAAAAATTGGTACACTTTTTGGGGCTGGGAGGGATAGTTGTGTATTTAAGACAAAGCCCCTAACAGCGGGACAGTCCCGATAGTATCAGGACATCTGGTTACCTTACTCCCAAGTTTAATTTCCTTTTAAAGTGGTTTGGGGTCCTCTGGTTTACTGCTTGCTAACTGAATGTGGGAACTTTGCCTATGCTATTGCAGTTTGGTAGCTCCCTTCCCCTCAAATCACTAGGGCCCAATCCTGTGATTACATCCATCCTTATTCAAGACATCACTGACTCGTGATTAAGGGCTGTCTTGAATAGGGGCACTTTCCTGAAACAGGATCTTATATTTCAGATTTGTCCATACAATTTAAAACAAAGCTTAAAACTTTTTCTTGTCAATGAACATCAGTGAGTTAGGACTGTAAGGGTTGGTTTCTATATAATTACCATTAATAATTCTTTCTTGCAGCACAGTGGCACCTAACGGCCCCAACCAAAAGCAAAGCCCTTTCTCCTAAACGCTGTAGAACCTGTGTCCTTAATGTAGAGCAAGTGAGTCAGTGGCCCCAAAAGAGCTTGAGCATTGATTTCAATGGGAGTTAAATGCCTAAACTGCTTAGGTGCTTTTGTAAATTCTACTCAGATTTTAAAATATATTTAGGCACCTAAAATGCAGATAGACAACCAGACACTTTGGAAAATCTTGTCGGCATCGAGTGTCCATCTTGAGGCACTGAAATAATTTTTAAAAATCTGGCCCTTACAGTTTAAGGGCTCAAACCTGCATGGTGCTCAGCCCTTGGGCCTTGATCCAGCAAAGTATTGGGAAACTGAGGCACAGAGAGTGAGTGATTGTGCCCATGGTCACACAGGAAGTATGTGGCAGAGCCAGCAACTGATCCTGTAAAAGCTATTCCAAATTTGCAACCCAGTATACAGGCAACCGAACTTAAGTACAAGAACATTTTGAATTCAGTGCTGTGATCATGCCTTTTATAGTATTTTTCACCTCCTCTGTTGTATGTTGACAATGCACTTGACTATACAGTATAAAGCTTCCCCTGAAGTTTACTTGTAAGTAAACCTTAAGAAACTTAATTTGTTCTTTTTATTATGTGCTCAGTACAAATTCATTACAAAGAATCAGCCATTGTTCCAACACGTTTAATATCACCATGACTCATTGTGCTGATGCTAGATGTAGCAAAGGACTGCACCCCTTTATTTCTTTCTGATACATTTGTGTATGTGCTGCGCTGTGCTGTGTGTATGCTGTGTGCTTTTGGATTTATTTGTCACCTAATTTCCTTAGTTTTGAAGGTTGTATGCACATATGCAGTTATTATAAAGGCACCAGGAGATACAAGCATGTAAAGAATGGAAAGGGTTGGGAATTAAAATGAGAACAAAAATCCCAAGTTGTTTTGAATATGTGTGTCCTATGTTAGAGCCAGATGCACCACCAAGAAGCAAACCACAGGTATATACTGCAGGGGAAAGTCTAATTTGAAGCATTTGCTGTATCTACAACATATCCCTCTTAGCTGTACTTTTGTTATCCATACACCATATACACAGATTTGTTAATGAGTCATGTTAGAAACATGTGAATTGGTGGACGTTAGACGTGCAAAACATTTAACTCAAACCTCAGATAAAGTTGAAATGATCTTTGTTACACGTTTGACTTAGTCATGTAGCAGCAACAATTTACTCAAATTTTATTAAATCTCTACAAAAATTCATTCCCTCAGGATATTCATGTACTTTGTGAGGCCGCTGGCCACTGGAGAATTTTGGGTATGAACAGTGTTCACCCAGAAAAACAGAAATCAGATAGGGCAAGCCACTTGCTCTTTGCCAACATGGCCATTCACTGCTCCCCGCTTCTGGGTCCAGCAGAGAAGGCCATACCGCATGAACCCAAACCTGTGTGCTAGTTCACAAAGATTCCAACATATGAAAACCAGCGATGGAGCTGAATGAAAGTAAAACTTCTCCGCTTGAGTCCCTCTCTTCTGAACACCCGATTCATTCAAAGCTGAAACTTTTGGAACTTCAAGGCCTAGGAGCTCAGTGGCTTTGACACCAATATTTTGCAGACCTTTCCAAACTGATCTTGGCAGTAGTCAAACAGTTCTAGGGCTCAGCTGTTTGGCCTTATTATAAAAACCTAGATTGATAGGTAAGTAGACAGAAACACAGTGACCACTGCTTACATGTCTATTAATAGGAAAAGCGTAGATAGGAGAATTTTATTAATAAAAGGTTAAATAATTTATCCTGTGCAACCGATTTGCTATACATCTTCTAATCAAGAGCACAGGATAATAAATTCTAGAAAGGTAAAACATTGCTGCATTTTTGTTCATAATTATACAGCATTCTTTATTCATATTACCTTTGAGAAAATACATTGCTGATTTTCCATGGATTTCTCCAGTACCGGAGCTTTCTAAGGAAATATTCATCATGTTTTCTGTAGCCAATAAAGTTTACACAGAAAGTTGTCTTGGAATTTACACTACCTAAATTAATAACTATATAATCTAAAACATTGTTTTAAACTGCTTTAGTTTTTTGACATTGGATCATGTTACATTAAGTAGGGGTGGGCAAACGTTTTGGCCTGAGGGTCACATCAGGGTTGCAAAATTGTTTGAAGGGCTGGGTAAG
>VOCN01053241.1:0-23282 GCA_007922305.1 Dermatemys mawii
CAGAATTAGTAAAGTTTGACTACATTTATTTCAGAAGCATTTTGGCTATAGAGCAGTGTAATTGAACCAAGAAGGCTGGCTCCAGGCTCTGACCCTTAAAGGGACAGAACACTCTTTAACAGTCTAATTTTTTTCTCACTTTTTCACCAGTGTAACATGGTTGACTTTAAAGGAGTAGCACCCTGATTTACACAGTGCAAAGTAAAAGGATGTCATGGTCAGTCAATGTAAAATTAACATTTCTTTAATCAGTTGGTTGATCTTGGCATCCAATTTGAATTTCTTTATGCAAGACATCTAAAAGGCTTACATTTTTTGTTGTCTGTTCTTTCCACTTTTTGTCATGAAGGTTTTCTTTGAAGATTGTTTTGAACCACTTGTTACTCAACCTGCCACTGTCAAATATTCAAAAGACCGTGTTTTCTGCCTTTGCACTAGATAGCAATTGATTTCTTAGTTTTTTGCCATAGGCTATCAGTGAACCAGAGTTCAGGTCAAGATGGTAAATAAACATGATAACTTGAAAGAGAATTAATGAAATTGTAAATACAAGCTGAAATGATTTTGTCTATAGATCCATGGCCAATTTCCATGATGCTTTAAAGTAAAATATTTTGAAAAGTTTAATAGCTTTCATGTAATTTAGAAACATCCCTTTGTTAGTTGTAGGTTACATTTAGGCAGCTTAGCAAATTGACTTTTTTGTGGGGTAAGGGATAATCTGATGTGATGAAGTAAATGGAAATTATTTACCTGTTGCATGCGAGTAACTTTACAGACAAGTTTTGAGTTCAGTGGGACTCTTCTTGTTCATAAAGTTACTCATGTGAAAGAGTTTGCAGGGCCTTCATTTTATTTCTTCATAGTGTCCAAAATGAGGGAACTAAAATTAGAAAAAGGTAAAGAAGCAATGGATCTCAGCATGAATTATGATTATTTTTATTTATATACAGCTCCAGTATTCTTATAGGGTTTAATGGTACTTTGCAGGACATATAAGACACGTGACCAAATTCTGCTCTCATTTATGTTAGTTTTAATTTAGAGTAACACCACAGACTTCGAAAGAGGTACTCTAGATTTATGTCAGTGTAAGTGAAAGCAGAATCTGATCCATTATGGGCTTGATTCTGATATCAACTACACTGGTGTATAATTGATACAAAATCAAACATCCCGTTGTCTTTCTCTGTAGTGCTTCATAGCAGGAAGCCGTAAGATCCTGAATTTTGCAGTATTGTCTTTCTGGCTAGAAAGTACTGCAGGGATGTTTAAAAAAGCTTAATCAGGAGCCATACAAACTCCTGATTAAGCTTTTTAAAATAACAAAGTTTAAGTTAAAACCAACAGAGCATAAGAAATCCCCAATGTGGTGAATACAAAATCATTATTCTGAACCACTTTTAATTTCTGCTTGGAATTTGTTAGTGGAGTGGTGTGGTTAATTAAACTGTGATCTCACTTTTACAAAAAAAAAATACACTGTGAGTGTACATTCATTTTTACTAATCAGAGATTTTCAGAAATAGTACAGCTGGCTACAGCTATCATTTTACTTTGGAATAGGGAATAAAATGTCTCATGGAAAAAGCTTACCCTCTGCTATGTATCAATCATCACAGCATACAATCAGCAGGAACATCAGCATGAAAACCCAAGTGCAGTATAAATTGCATGGTAATGAAATAGCACTGTGTGCTATACATTGCAGGCAGGCGTGAGCCACTGAGTTCTTACCTATACTCGTGATTATATATACCTATATAGATGCAGCTTTTGAGCACATCTGCACTAGTGTAAATCAGGTGTAACTCCATTCATTCACCCTAGTGTAAAACCAGAGTAAATGAGATCAGAATCAGGCCTATGAACTCTATTGACCTCCCTGCCCATTCACCTTCATTTCAAACTGACATCTGGTACCATTCCCAATATGTTCTGTCTGATATCAGGGGATATTGTAGAGGGTAGCTTGGCCGAGGATACAGATTGAAAGTAAGGTGAGCCCCCAACAATATTCTAGCCCATGGTGTGATTCTCCTGCTGCTGAGACTGGGGTAACTTGGGAGTCAATATTGTTACAGCAGTGTGAGAAGAAACTCAGTGGGAGTTAAAGATGCTCATTGTGTCCTTGCAGGTACTTACATAATCAAGCCAGTAATCAGCAGGAGAGTCTGAAGAAACTACTGGTAGTTTTGAGTCTCTGGAAAGCAAATAAGCAAACAGCATTAAGGAATTTTTACAAATGTTAAACCTTTTCCTCTCTGGATCACAGATGCCCTAAATGTCAATGTCAAGCATTTGAATATTCATAGAGAGCAAACACAAAGTAGGAGTGAGCTCAGCCCAAGTAAATTCATCATGCAGAGCCAAATAAATACTCAAGGGTGGTTTCTTTTCCAGTGTTCACCTACCTCTCCTCATTTAGCAAAAATGTGAAATTTAGGATGACTCCGACCTCCGTTTGGCTCTCCCATAGTGCCTCCTGCTCCACTGTGCTGGGCTCAGTTGACAGTTTCATCACTGAACCTGCCTGCTGAAACTGAAAGGCAGCAGAAGCAAGAAGAGGTTATTCTATTAGGCTCTATATTGCAAGAAGCTGAACTGCTCCTCTGAGGTGCTCAGTGCTTTGCTCTGAGAATGTTCATAGAAAGCACTGCAATTCATTGTCAGAATCAATACTCCTCTATAAGGAAAAGTTTTAGGATCAGATGCATGTGATGGAAGTATCATGCATTGAATAGTCAATGTTGTCCTCAACTAAGAATGATACTTGCAAACCTAAATAACTGATCTTTGCATGCTTTTCATTATCCATGGGTGACTCTTGTTGTTATGGTCTGAAAGTCAGGATTCCTGGGTACTATTCCCAGCTCTGCAACTGACGTCATTATAATCTTGATCAAGCCACTTAACCTCTCATATGCCCATCTGTAAAGCAGCTATTATATATAGCTGTTATAGGGTGCTGTGATGCTTAGTGATGTATTGTTTGTAAAACACATTTAGAAATTCAAAGAAAAGGCATTAAAAGAAGCAATTATTACTTTTTGAAACTGAGCCTGAAGGGACTATGAATCTCTGTGCATTTTACCCTTCCTTACTTAGGATTGCGATTAACTTTACTGATTGACCCGCAAAGAGGAGAGCATACAGAGGGAAGGGGAATGAAGAAGAATATGAGTAAAACTATACATTGTGAATGGATTGTGAAAAGCTCATTCCAGGCAAAGTGTTAGGCTCACAATATTTGATTGATGGGTTCACTGGATTTTCCACTGAAGTGTAACATACTCTTGTGAATGCCTTAAGGGACGTGACCTGATGATGTTAATGTTCTGTTTCCAGATGAACAATCTTACATGCATATCCTGTGCAATGGGTATGTAAAAGGAACACTCTGTCATGCATATCCCAGGAACACACAGCAGAGATTAAAGTGGGCAGAAAGCTTTACATTTAAAAAAGCAAAAAGCGGGAGGACTTGAAATGGGAATCTGATAATGTTGGCCTATACCCAAGATTCAGAATTCATCACAAAAGGGGTGGAGGGTGGGGAGCTCTGGGACCTTACCAAGAGACCTGACTGAAAAGGGGATACACCCAACCATGATTGTGTGTGGAAGCTGGTACTTGAGCTAAGTTGTTAAGCATTTGAAAGACAGCTATTCATCATCATTAAAGGGTCTTCGTACGCTCAGTGGTACATCTCCTACACAAAGCAGTGAGTCCAATCCCTATAGTGCATGTAGGGGCTGGTCCTCACTAGGGCAGGGGACTGACTGTAGATACGCAAAATCGGAGTATCTACAGCCGACTTACCTGCCGTCCTCACGGCGGCAGCGGTCAGCAGTGCGCTCCCCCGTCGAGTCCAGCTTGCGCCTTTTGGCAAGCTGGAGTTACGGAGTTGACGAGGGCGCCACTGGCGATCGATCTCTCCCTATGCTAGTGAAGACAAGCCCTCGGACTAGTTTGGAAAACAGGAGTAGTCACCCTGGATCAAGGGAGGCTTGATAAGAAAGCACTCTGAACAAAGCCCAGGGGCAGCTGGTTTCCAACAGCACAATGCTGACAGTCAGGCTGGAGTAATCAGAGAAAGGGGTTTGCTTTCAAGGGTTGTGCAGCATTCACTTCTTTTTTGCTTCACAAATAAGCTGAGAAAGACTTATCTGGCTTAGCTTACGAGAAGAGTGGATCTAGATATGTTAAGCAACCTGTTTCTTTTGTTTTAAAAGCATTTTCTCTGTTTTTCAATACATTTTGGCTTTATGATCATTGTGGTGTGGGTAATTTCACACAGAGAGAATCTTGGCGCCTCTAATGGAAGACGGGTATGAGTGAAGAGTTTTGATGCCCCTTTCTGAGTCTCAGTCAGGGGACCTGGACAAAAGTGTCCTATCCCAATGAAACACAAGGAAAGAAGCTGAAAGACCAGCCAAGTGGCAAGAGCTGGTGGGGGTGCAGATCACAGGGAGGAAAAGGAATGATCCAGGTTGTTTTTCAGTGATACTCTGGAGGGAGCAGCTGCACTGTTGACTCTGAGCTGATGTTCTGTGCAGAGCAGTAAAAGGCAGAACAGCTCAGATGTGTGGGGGAGGATAGGAATATTCCCAGCATACCTTACTCCCTTACCACTGCTTCAGAAATCCCAGAAGGGAGATAGGGTAAAGGACCCAACCACATACTAGTCCAGATGCCCAAGCACTCTAGTATGTTAACCAAACCTGTTGGTAGTGTTCTTGTGCTCTGTGTGGGGGCGGGGAGAGGGAGAAATGGGTGCAAGATACTTCCTATATCTTCTTTCCTCCTCAGTGCCCAATCCAGCCCGCAGTGAAGTCAATGGGAATCTTTCCATTGATTTAGTGGTAAGACACGTAGAGTCTGATTTGAAGCTCAGTGAGGTCAATGAGAACCTTTCTGTTGAGCTCAATGGGCTTTGTATGAAGCCTTCATGCAGAACCAGGCAGAATTGAGCCTATTAGGTGCAAAAATCAGTGCGTGAATATCTTGTCCCATTTCTGTTTGTCAAAGATGTGCACGGCGAGAGAGAACAGATTTTGATAAATATTTTTGAAGTATAAATGCAGAAATATTATCTCTGGAACTAAGTGTGATGTAAAGGTAACTAATCTGCTAGAAAGTATATTGCTCTGATGTGACAGTGCACAATTCTTATCTCATTAGTGACGGGTATTGCGTATATGAAATGTGCAATTGCAATATGTTTTTGTCATATAAAATATGGTTAATTTTGCTCAGGCCGACTAGGGAAATCTCAAGGTAATTTCGTCAGCATGGTCTGTAATGAAATAGATTTCAAGACACACAGGCTCCGAGCACTACTTTCTCAGAAGTAGAAATAGCAATTCTTAGTCCCTCTCTGGAGGTTGCAGACATCTATCAAAACTATAAATATTTTAAACTGTACCATTTAAAAGATTAGAAACCTGCTACAAAGAAATTGGCTTCCTTTTTTGTAGGAGAGGAGGAGAATAACTGCAAAGGAAATCAAAATGGAAAAAAGTTGCCAGCTAAATCTAAGCAAATTCTGAGGCATGAGTGATTGAGTTTGAATAGAATAAGAACTCGCCTCAGTGTTTGGGGTTCTGGCAAAGACTGAATCATAGAAACATAGAATATCAGGGTTGGATGGAACCTCAGGAGATTATCTAGTCCAATCCCCTGCTCAAAGCAGGACCAATCCCTAACTAAATCATCTAGTCATAGACTGGTGGTATAACGAACGAGCAATTTAGTGGCTGACCCCACTAAGAATAATAGACTGCTGCTCAGCCAGTCATTGCAGTTACTCCTTTAATTCAAGTAGTAGGGACCTGTGCTGAATGTCTTAGGTTCAGTGACTTGGGGAAGTAGTTGTTACAAGAATGGAATTGTCATGCAATGAGAGAAGTATTTTCACTGTATTTTCATTTGTAAAAGAAGTAGGAAATCCCTGTGGTTCTTGTCTAGGTCCATCTGTCCAATAACATATTGCCTTTTTGTCTGTCTGTCTAAGTCTTCAGCTTGGGGTAAAGCTTACTGCATTCCCTGTGGCCATGGAGAGCCCAGCCAGAAGCAGAGCTGGTGTAATTTTCCTGTGTTGGGAGGATAGAGGTTGGCAAAGTGTGTACCCATTGCTCACTATAGAGTATAGAGGCTCCCTGTACACGTCTGCACTGCACAAAAGGGTTTTTGGTGTTAGTGTGGGAGGGAGTGGGGGGAAGGGGTAATATGGGTAGGACTGATGGACTTGATGCTAACAGAATAGCAGTGGCAACAAGTGTCTTTTTCAGTGCACAAAGAAAGACAATGATCCCTTATTCAAAAAGTTTTACACCTCAGCATTGCCCCCCAGTAAAGAGGCTACAGACATCATGCAGCATACTCCAGCCAGGAAGTGAATACTGAGCAGCACTGATTGCACTCTGTAACCTATGCAGTCAATAAACTAACTAGCTCAAGCTCTAATCATCTTCTTTAGATAAGGGAATGGAGGGAGAGAACAATAATCACCTATGTGTAAATTGTAAATGTTTCTGAATGGCCTTGAAGAGCCTGTATTGAATTGTTATCGCTAATAACTGGCATAATTTCTAAAGCACAAATGTAAGGGCACTAAAGCATCTGTATTCCTGTTACATTGGGAAAATAATTATAATTTAAAAAACACAGTAAATAAGCAAAGATGCTTCAGGTAGGCAATCCCAGTCCCATGTCTTCTGTCCGCCCATACCATGCCTATGAAGATGAGTGCAATGGAGATACCTATTAATTGTTAAAAAATGAAGCACAGGTAATAAAATTCTGTTACAAAATATCAAGTAACCATGCCCCCAGCCTTGCAAAGTTCTGTCTCTATCTATCACGATGCCCATCTGTCCTAAAAGCCCTCCCTTGGGATTGCTGTGCTTAGTTTATTGTATAAAATGTATTTATTTGTATTAACTTTAAAAAGTTGGATGCCTGTGGCTGGGATTTTCAAAAGCACCTAAGGCAACTGGCACCCAAATCCCATTGGGCTTCTGGCACCTAAATCCTTATGGCTTTTTTGAAAATACCAACTCCATGGTTGCACTTTTCTACCTGGAGAAATGGAGAGATGAAAATATTTCTTGAAGGGTGCTGCTGTGCTCTTTAGGGAACTGCGACCAGAAAATGATCCACAGCTACAGGCCCTGAATCTCATGTAAAATTCCATGGGAGGATTAGGCCTTGTTTTATGCAGTGCCTTGATGCCTCAGTGAGAGGCAATCTACAAAAACCTAAAACAGACAGATTAGGACTAGGCCCCAAGTGTTTCCACAAAAATATTACACATTCCCAGACAAATTAAAATTTCATGTTTTGATTGATACAGGGTTTGTAAACCACAAAGTTAACACACTGAAGTGCTTAATTTCTGTGCTCCATTGACTTTAATTAAACTTGCCTCTGGCTTATGAGCTTTGATGAATTTGGCACAAATACACACAAACAAAAGTTTGCTCACATGGCTGGATTTTCCTCACTAGGCTTCACTCTTTTGCCACCTCTTGGGAGTCTCACATCTATCTAATCTATCTGTCATGAATATGTCTAAACAGGTTAGTAGTATGTGTCAGACACATTATTGCAATGAAGGTGTCACTAACCTCTGCTACATATCATTGATGACCAGAGACAGAGTGTGTCTGCATTCTGACTTATCAGAAATCTGTCATTGTATACAAGCTCTAATAGCAATGACAACGAGGGAGTAACAACCCAGTTTAGAGCATGAAACTGAGGCTGTTGGTTGCACACTCTCTCCAGAGTATGTGTGTGTGTCTTGAATTATTGGAACTAGCACAGTATTTGAGGTGTAGGAATAAAACACCAATAAAAATACCTGACATTTGTTTGCGCAGGAAAAAAATCGTATACCAAATTGTCAAGAATGTGACGTCAAAGGCATCGATTTTTCAAACATTCAGCAGCCTCACGATAAATCAGAGATTCTGAAGTTTTAAGAGGGAGGAGGAAAAATAAAACACTGATTAAGATGGTGGGCATCGTACCCAGGGATGAGACAAAGCTGAGCTTAATGGAGGAACAAGCCACCAACAGGAATGAATGGGGACACTGTACTACTACCGGTGTCTACAAAGGTGCTTTGGGATGAAAGAGAGAAACAACAAAATATTCATTTATTTTCATCAGCTCTAATTCTACCTCACTTAGGGTCTGATCCAAGGCCCACTGAAATAATGGGGAGTCTTTCTACTGACTTGGGTGGGCTTTGGATCAGGCACTTACACAAAGTCCGGAGTAGCTCTTTAAAGTCACATCCCTGCACAGCTGGCATGAGTATAGTATCAGGTCTGTTTTGTTCAAGGCAGGGTATACATTTTTTTTAAATAGTTTCATGTTATGAGAGAAACCCTCCCTAAGAGTCCAATTTAGATTGTTCTACCTATCCTTCCTTGCTCAAAAGGCAGCAGAATGGGAAACCTTGCTCTATTCTGCACAAATCCAGCTACCCTGCAGAACTGTTCTTGAGTGCGTTTTGTGAGGAATCTACTGGGAGCGGCAGGTGCCGTAGATGACTAATTCCCAACATCCATGGAACACCAGTCTCGATCAGAACATAGCTCTTCTCTTAGCCAGCAACACAAGCTGTCTTTCAGTTAATCCTAGCAGGAGTAGCACATTCACTCACTAGAGTTTCAAAGCTTCGGTCAGATCACTGCTAAACTAATTCTGGCTAAGAATACTGTCTCAGCATGCACATTCGGTATTCTCAAATGGTTTATTGGCAGCTTCCATCCATGCCCTTCAGTTAGGATTTCACTGTGACTCCTCTGGAAATAGCATGTCAGTTTAGCTGAGGTATAAATGTCACACCAAGGTGGGTGCAGGTAAGAGAGGCAGCTTGCACAAGGCTGAACTGCCATCTGGATTACATAAAAATCCCTCCTCTGTGAAAACTAGAGTGACGTTGAGGCATATTTTACTCCTACTCACGTAAGTACATTGTGTTCAGCAGGTCCTGTTGAGTTGAACCGGTTCACGTGGGAGTAGAATTTAACTACTCTTTTAACATAGGCAATGATAATTTATAACTATTTTGTGCTCCAAAAATAAAACAGATACCTGGATAGTGGCAGAGATGTTTGTTTTTTTCAGAAATCAATGAGATTTCTCTCCATTGACTTTGCTAGGAGCAGGTCTCATGCGAGAGCCAAGTTTAGGCCATTACTACCTGGATTTAAAAGCACAAAAAGGGTTTTCTGTTCTCCCAACCCCATTTCCTAGTCTCTAGTCTAGCCCAAGAGCTGGTGCCAATAAACCAAGCCAGGACAGCAGCAGAAATTAGAATGAAATGGAGATTCATTGAATGAAAAATCACATTAATCTTGCACACTTTGCGTAATAGCTTTAATGGCTATTTTAGCTCAAACTACACTAAAGACATCTTGACTATAAAATACACTGAACTTGGAGGACCTAATGCTTCAACTTTCTCCTGTTTTACACCTGTCTAACTCCATTGACTCAAATGGGCCTAGTTCTGATTTACACCAGTGTGAATGAGACAAGAATTGGACCCAGTGATGTTAAGGTTATTGGAGATGGAAGAAAAGATCGCGACTGTGAAGAGATAATGGGGCCCTTTTAACATAATGCTGCCGTATGAGTCAGACCACATTCTCCTCCTATTTACATCAGTGTAAACCCAGCCGATCATCACTGAAGTCTGATTCATTTTGCTGTCAAACTACAGTAATGCCGTAAATAACTGATTGGATGATTTTTGCCTGGGAGGTTGACTTTTTAAATTGACAGCCTGGGAATGTCACTTTGGAGCTTCCTTCTTTGAACAACTGATGGCTGGCTGAGACACTGGGAAAGTACCTAAAAGTGATAAATGTCTTTGAACTTTTTTGGAAGGTGGGTATTTGGTGTTTGATAGTCTTTAAGGGTACCTTAAACTCTATTCAAGTAGAGCAGGGGAGCAGCCTTACAATATTATATTTATTACTGTTTAAAAGGATGTGCTAAGTTGAAGAATGGGTGCACTGGACTTTGGAATGACTGAAAAGAAGAAAGGAAAAATAGGAAAGTTGATTGAAGTAATTCCTATTGAACCTTCCAAAGACTCTGTGGAGGTGGTGCTTTTGAGAAAACAGCAGGGATACAGAGGATAAATAAATCATCAGCAAAATTGCCTGCAACTGTCAAATCAAGAGCAGCAATAAAACAGACAGACAGTATCTGTCTGAATAAGCTTTATAAAATGCACCAAGGACAGAGAGAGACAGACAGACATAGATGCAAAACTACAACAGCTGTGATTCTTAAAAAACAAAAATAAAAAAACAAAAAAAACCCAACCCAAAGCCTATATTCCTCTTAATATAACCTACCTGCATATTCTGGGGCATTGGACTATTTCAGCCACAAGAGGCAGGAAATAACAGGAGGTTTTGTTGTTGTTGTTGCTTAGTTATACTGTTAAAATGTAACTTATTTAATAAATATCTTAACAGCAACTAATAGTATAGGTGGCAAAATGGTATCGGACTACGATTTGGCTAATTAAACTGGAAAATTGGTCCGTATAACCACTGAGATTTTCAGAATTGACTTACACAACTACAATAGAAACCACACTTTTACTCTCTCCCTATGTTGGGAAGATGATTTTATTTAGATTTTTTACTGAGCCCTCGAAATAGGCCCTCACTTGTGTCAATTGATTGTTATCGGTTCTGGTTTTGCTAACACAACAGAGGAAAAACAATCCAAAACAATTTGGTCAATTACTTACATGCCAGTTCACCAAGATCTCCTTCCCAATGTTGGGTATTAGACCCAACATCTAACTAACACTCCTAAACTCCTACATTTGATAGACTGCATGACGTCCAAAAAGCTTGCATACTTGGTATCATTTTAGGTCTGTAGACACCTAGAACTTGAAAGGCAGCATGAAACCAATTAACTATGGTAGACATGTATCTAATGTTCCATAATCCTAGTCAACAGCAGTAACTTGTTCAATTTTAAAACTACTTTACAGCAATCTTAACTGAAATTTGTTACAAAACAAAGGAACCCTGTAACTTTATGACAGTCTGTAAACACACACAAGCCTGTATATTTCTTTATGAATTAGGTACTCAGTTTCAGGACATGATCAATTGACTGCTTTGGGTCCTCACCTCAGAGAAAATCTCTCTTACTTTTCACCACTTCTTTGCTTAGCCATCAGCTTTCAGCTCAGTTATTGTTCACAGCAGGAGCTGGCGTTACAAACGGTTAGAGGACAGCAAATTGTAAAAATGTTGCGATCCATGGTCTACACTTTGAAGTGGGATTTTGATTGTGAACTCAGGGAGATATTTTCATATTAGCGGTAGGCTAAAAATGGAGTATAGCTGCAGTGGCACAAGCATTGGGAGAAGGTAGCCACCCGAAGCATATACCCATCTGAGGTGCTAGCCCCATACTCAGGGTGGCTAGCCCCAGCTGTCACTTGTGCCACTGCATCTACACTTTATTATCATACTAGCTCGATCATACACCCCCAACTTGTAGACATACTCTAATATGGACAGGTCAACATGGGTTAGAAATAGTGTGCCAATGCAGCTTAGTTGCTTCAGAAAGGAGGATGCGTTAATATTTCAATCTCCCACCATCTCATTCTTATTTGAACAGAGGCAACGTATTGTGGAGAGGTCACATGATATACATGCTCAGTCATGTGACCAAGCACACCCACAATGGTGAAGAAACCCAAGCATCTATGACTGCTTTTGGCAGGTTGTCCATTTAAACAGCTGGATGCAGCCTTTATTTTGGGAAGAATCAATGGATTTTTCACAAGCAGGTCCGTTTTAAAAAGAATATGGTGAAGGCAGAATAAATTGTGGGCCTGTAAACCTTGTGGCTTAACTTTTCAGAAACTTTAGAATCAAAATTAACTTCTGAGTTATGAGCTAACTGCCACTGCAATGCCTTTCCTTTAGTAGTGGGGAATTAATAGCATCTGAAATTTCTCACTGTTTGCTATGCATCTCAGAAATGTGCCGCCTTTTTAACCAGCCATAAAGCTGTTGTTATTTCAAGGATCATGCCATGTAATTACATGGTTTACTTTTTCACATCAATAGCATATATTCTTCATTTCCTTTTACTGCGTTCCCAGGGTAGGACAGCAGGCAGCTATGCTCCCTTATTATATGTAAGTCAGTTTGATTTCTGTGTATCAGATGCGAGCTTCAAATCCAATACATCCTCAGATTTTAGCTGCAGTTCTGAAATTAATAAAAGATCCATTCATCAGACACCCGCCGGCTGATCCCTCAGAACAATAGACACTTGGGGACAAATGATAAGATATGTATGTAACGAAAGTGTTCCCTTCTTTCTGGCACCAACTGTAACATTTTAGTTATTTCTTAGCTTGATCTTATTAATTCAGAGAATCATGTGCCTGTATATCTCTTTTGTTTGTTCTGTCTCAACTTAGCCCCTTTGCCTTTTATTATTTGTATGTCAGTAGTGCCCAGAGGCCTAAAACAAGGTAGACAGATTCAGCTCCTAGTGATAAGTGGCTACTTAATTGGCAGGCTAACACATTCCTCTCTTGTGAGTTTGAGTCTGTTTGCACAAAAACCTTACAGGTCATCGTTACTTTTTGGATAGATTCCGGATTTGAACGGGACCTGAATCTCCTAGCCTTCCTCCTACCAGCGTTCCTATCGACTCACATAAATAAATGTTACTCATCATGAGTAATCAAGAGGTGCAAATGTATGTACTTAGGCCCCACTAGGCAGAGAGATGCAAATAAGCTCGAAACAGTTCCAAAAAGAACGGTGGCGGGTCATCGGAGCAGGGGACCGACAACCTGTAAGGAGATGGATAGCTGGTGTGTGGCAGATCACCGGGAGGTCAGCTGCTGAATATAAAGTCTCATTTTCAAAAGGGATTTAGGCAGTTAGAATGAAATGTTGGTCCCTGAGTGCCTAAATCCCTTTTGAAAATGAGTCTTAAGCTACTAATTCAATAAGGCATTGCAATGTTGAGTAGAACAATACCAAAATATCTTTCAAAATCTGGGCCTAAATGACCTGCTCAAGATCAGACTGGAAGGTTGTAGAATATTTTAAACACTGTAATGTGGACATTTTAAACCCAGATATCATGAGTCCCAGTCCAGTGAACGGCCAATTCATTTCACCCCCACTGTGACTACCAAGTCATTCTACAAAGGCCATCAAATAACTGGCAGCCAGTAATGATTGCTGATCTTTACCAAACAGGGGTCAGTCGAGACCAGTGACTTAGAAGGTTGAAGAGTTACTTGTAGCAGAAAATAAAATAAAAAAAAAAAATTCATAGCAGGCATTAAGTGAATGAAATGTTAAGTATTTCACCTTTTGACAAAGTCAGGGAAAATGTAAATTCTCTGAACTTGCTTTGCATAAAAGGCATTTTCCAACAGGAAGGACTATTTTAATTTCTGAAATTTAAGAAGCAGTAAATTAGAAAAAGAGCAAATTTAAAAGGTCAGGCAGGCTGTAGTCCAAACAGGATTTGCTACATAATATGTATTCTCCCCATGCTTGGAAGGGAAAGCAGATAGCAAGTATTGCTGTTCAAAAAAAAAAAGCAAGAGAAAAATGAAAACATGCTTGGTTTTGGTAGAGATTTGATTGACCTACTGATCATAGTGCAGACAGGAATAATTTAGAGCAATGTCCTCCATATGTAACAGCCGAAGCTCTTCTAAATATTTATGATTTCACTGAGGTGTGGCCAGGGCCGGCTCCAGGCACCAGCATAGCAAGCATGTGCCTGGGGAGGCACTCTGTAACGGGCGGCATTCCAGCCATGCCGCCCCCTGCTTTGCTCCTCTGGCATCACACCCTCCCCCCGCTCCTCCGTCCACGCCGCCCACACACACACTTCTCCAGCCGCCCTTTTTTTTTTCGCTTGGGGAGACAAAAAAGTGAGAGTCGGCTCTGGGTGTGGCAGATGTTAATCCAAATGTTAAACAGCAGCAGTATTTAGGAAAGGTAGCGTGCTACTCTTTTTAAAAAAATAAGGATAAATAGGTTGTGTCTTTACAATATCCACTTGGGCACCATTGCTTTGAAAGTGCCCTCCAGCTACACGCGGGGAGGTCATTTAAAAAGCTGATAAATTAATACGGGTCTTTCAACAGATCCTTACTGCTTAGTGCCTAGATATTAAGCTGACTAGCACCTGATCAATGCATAAGCTAGGCAGATAGTGACAGACACTGGCATTTCCAACATTAGATTCCGTGGACCACATCAGTGTTGACAAAAAGAATAAACATTTGAAGGTTCTGTAGGCTAGATCCTCAGCTGGTATAAATTAGTGCATTTCCATTGACTTCCATGGAACTATGGCGATTTGCACTAACAGTCTGGCCCTGCATGTGTCTATACTGATTTTTATTGTTTCTTGATTAGTTCTCTCTTTCTACTCACTCCTATCACTGAAGTGGCATCGGGTTCTAGCTTACTAAGGTGACGGAAAATAAAAGTACGATATTTTTCCAGGATGGGAAATCACTATGCAGGGTAAAGTGATGCACAGCAAACCTCAGGATGCTGTTGATAGCTTGGTATCAGTTGCTAATAGAAATGGATACAGCTACTCATTTGGGCTTTTTTCAACCTAAGAGAAGAGAAGGACGAAATGAAAAAAAAAAATCAGTGGCTAAGACCGTTAGGAACTCAATTTCTTAACTCCACGAATGACCCTGTGCAGATCCCAAGGTGTAGCTGCACCACTTATTTTAACTGATTTACAGTGGATATGGTGAATTTAAAGGTATCAGTTCCTTGTGGATCTCCCAGAGTTCACAACAGAGGAACTGAGGGTTCAATTATTTCTTGAAACTATCATGCATCATTTGGGAGTTTAACAGGAAGACGCTGCCTGCATAACTTTGCGGTCTCCTCTTGGCCATCAAAGTGAATTTTGCAGAGAAGTTATCTTTTTGACTCTTGATTTTAAAAAAACAAAACTTCAACAGTCACCCTCCATGAACTGTACACAAGCCCAGAGCTTGTTGTGGTTCCTTTGCTGCTGAATGCAGGGCCAGTAATAGAACGGCTTTAAAATCAGGCAACATTTCTGTGTTCTTTCTTTATTCTTTTTGAAGATGCTTGTTAATGACACTTTTCCAAGGACGAAAGGGAAGATAAAAGGGCAGGGCAGTGGGTGGGTGCGTGGGAATGCAGATCAGAAAAGACAGACGGTTTCTTTAATTCTTTCCCTCCCTCATATTTCCTTTAAAAGGATTCATTGGGAATGTTTAAAGCTCACAACCGAGACTTTTCATTTAGGCGCAACAGTTAAAGCAGCTACAAGTATGTGCAGGTTGTGAGAGGGAGGAAAGGATCCAAGACCTATTCCAGCCATCTGTTGGCCAGGTGGTTGGGCTCAAATGGGGTGATGAGTCAGAATTTGGTGCTGTGTTGGTCTTCTCTTGATTTTCTACCACATTTGCTGAGTGTTCCATCTCATTCTTAAAAAAAAAAAAAGTTTCTTAGTGTATGACTGAGACAAAGTCTCTGATTTCCAAAGGGGAAGTGTGTTCATTGAGTTACAACAGCACAATGAAGGGACAAATTTTGCTTCTGGGCACAAATCCGAGGTCACAGAATATCCCCTGGGAGTAGCCCCACGGGGTGGGCAGGTGAGGAGAGGAGGATTCTGCTGGGGTAGTGGGGGCAAAGAGGATTGCAACCTGGTGCTGTGTTCCATGGTGACTGGCATTGCAATTTGCATTTCACGAGCCACGCACTGTGGAACTTCCATTATACTCTACAGGACAGTCTTGGAGCCTGAAAATCCATCGTGTCCTGCAGGGTAAATTCCATTGACTAAAAATGAGTCCCTGTGAACAGATACTGAATTCCTGCAGGACAGCTGGGAATTCCCAGGTTCCACTATATTTAGAGTGACTGGAGTGTGATACTAGATCAAAAATAACTCCCCCCTAATTAGAAAATACCAGATTCACAATACTGGATAGATGTAACAAATCTTATCCTGCCTCCATCAGCGGCCAGTTCCAGTTATTTCAAAGAGAGGCAATGCTGTATCTGAGAGAAAACTACTCTTGTAAAGTTCCAGATGTCATGTTCTTCTTACCGGGTATATTTCATGTTCATGTATAGCCATATTTTCAGGGTGGAGTGTTAAAGTATCTTAAATTAGGGAAATTAAGACAGAGATGAAGTTATAAAACATTCCTGTATACAGACTGGATGACTCCAGGGGCTGCATACGAAGACTTTCAGCTCAAGGTCAGTGGCATAAATCTTGTCCTGGCTTGTACTGAATGAAGTTCTACTGTATATAACAGCTGTTCTGCATCAGCAGAAACACTGCAAGATACAAATTGACCATCCAGTTTTGAGTGAGATCTTTATCCACTGGTTTGTCTGTCAGGAGCTACACACACTCAGATGTCTCCATATTTCAGTCAGCGTTCTTCCTAAAATATGCCAATGGTCTCAGTGTAATTTCTAGTGGGCAGGTGTCTACATCACAAAAACAAGGACTTCAGTGGATACTAGGTAATTTCCAAGTGTGTGCACACACAAAAAGTCCAAATCCCTAAAGGAAGAGCTGAAAAATCTAACTGATCAACACTATTCATGCCCTCCGGGAAATTAATCTTAAACTTGTCGACATGAGGCACTGTTACGTTTTCTAAATTGAAAAATAACTTCCTACTTCCAAAACAATGACTTCCTCCCTCAGACATCTTTAGATATCAGTATATTCATAGGACTTTATATAGGACATTGATAAGAGTGATGCAATTGAAGAGGTATGAGGAGGTCATCAAAATGATATTGCTTCTTACCAGAAGGCAATATATAAAAAAGCTAACATCACCGCTTGACCAAAATTTACAGAATTGTAGAGAGAACATTAGCTATAATTTTTTTCTTAAAAAAAAAATCCGAGGTTCTGGCCATGCTGATAAGTGTTTGAGACTAACTAGGCATAATTTTGTCTGAAATAACTGAATACCTAATTATCCTTGGAGAGAGTAAATTCTTTACACAAGGCATTAAGGCTCATATTATTAGTGTCTCAGTTACAAAAAAAGATGATGATATATGAAGGATGATATATGAAGCAATTGGGAGAAAAAAAGAAGAGCCAGAAAATATAATGAGAAATGGATTATGAACCTGATCTAAAAATCCACTGAAGCCAATTGAAATGTCTCCAGTGATTTCAATATGCTTTGGATCAGGTCCTTTTATGATGATTTTCTTTCAATGAGGAAGGATGGCCTAGTGTTTACAGTACTATCCTGAAACCTGGGTTCAACTCCCTGCTCCACCACAGGCTTTTTGTGTGACCTTGGTCACTTAATATCTCTGTGCCTTAGTTTCTCATCTGTAAATTGGGAATAATAGCCTTTCCCTGCTGCTCAGAGGTTTTGTCAAGGAGGTTGGGAGGTGCTCATATACTATGATAATAGGGCCAGATAAACACTTCAGGTAAATAGATATTCCAGTTTTAAAGGCACAGCTGTCAAGGCCTGATTGCAAATAGTTAACCAGTCTAAGGTTTTAAAGGGTCTCTGGGCTTCTATGGAGATACTGGAGTTATTTCCTTTTCTTGCATAATCAGACAATCATATTAGAGGAAATGGGTTCTCAGTGATGACTGGCGAACTGGTAGGACTGTGAGATCAGAAACATTTTTGTGAACACTTATTTAACTCACCCACCAGAAAAGCATTTGGGAGGGAAAAAAAGTTAAAGATTTTTACAGACATCCCTTCAATTAAGGCTTATGGGGAGTGGATAGCTAAGTGGTTTGAGCATTGGCCTGCTAAACCCAGGGTTATCAGTTCAACCCTTTAGGGGGCCATTTAGGGATCTGGGCAAAAATACATCAGGGATGGTACTCAGTCCTGCAAGTGAAGGCAGGGGACTAGACGCAATGACCTTTCAAAGTCCTTCTAGTTCTATGAGATAGGCATATCTCCATATTAGAAGGACTGAGAAAATTTACAGCCAACATTGTTGGGCCTCCAAGGATGACTCTAGCTAACCTAGGCAAAACCAGAATTATATTGCTAAATAAATAAGAGTGGGGAGGGGATGTTAAAATACCCCTTTAGTACATCTCTGCACATCTGAAAGAATATGTATTTTAAAAAATTAAAATCCAATTTTTATTTTCCTTTGTAAGTCATCTTTAGAAATAGACCTATTTAGATAGTAAGCTCTTACTAATTGAACTCTTAAGTTTTTATAAACAGTTGTCTCAATGTCATATGGCCTTCCCTCTCCCCGCAAATGACAAACTCTGGAGGAGGATGAAACAGAAACTGAGAGGACAGGAAATTACAGAACAAAAATGGAGATGGCTAGAACATACATGGAGGAATGATCCAGATAACGTAAGGTCACAAGCATTGGAGTCGAAGTCCAAGGCAAGAGCCAACAGGGTAGACCAATGATTAACTGGAAACACACAACAGAAGCAGAACAGAAAGCTATCAAAATGACATGGGAAGAAGCTAAGACTGCAGCAGGAGACTGGCAAAGATGAAAGGTAGTGGTGAGGCCCCTATGTTCCACATGGTAGAGAGACTATTCCTGTACAACTCATAACCATCATCCACTACTAGCATGTTGGTAGACTTTGGCAGCCAGGTAGTAATCAACATGGGCTTTGTGCCCTACCTCTAACAGAGCTGACTTTATACTGACTTGTTAGATACGTGCTTTACCACAACAGACCAATGAGTTTGGCTCCATCTGACTGCTGCAAGACTTGAATCCAAGACCTTTAAGGTTGCAGTCTAGTCTAGTGCCTTAATCACTTAGCTATCAAGTGTGGTAAAATGCTTCATCAATCTTGAATGCCTACAGCCTGCATCACAGCCAAACACTAAGTGCTGTGAAAACTATCATTATTCAAGTGATGGTCCCTATTGTATTCCACTGAGGGTTATGTGCATGTGCCTGGAGCTGGATCTTTTGGAAGCAGTACTATTCAGTGATCCATGTGTACACCCTGCACTGCCTTGTGGTTTTGTCCCCAGGTGATAAAGGACACAGCAGGCTGCTGGCATTTCCAGTTCCTTCTCACTGCTGCATGGTTTGGGTAGGAGCATCCTACTTCATTGAAAAGATCACACACAAATGAAGGAAGCCTTCTCGAACAGCATGGACTTGCTCTACCTGCATCTACCAAACAGGCCACCTGCATTCCCAGAGTTCAGTTCATTCACTCGAAGCTCTGGACATCCTAAAAGAGTCACTGTTCCAGTGCTTACCTATCCTTATAGTTAGAATGTTTTCCCTAATACCTAATCCAAGTCAGCTTTCTTTGCAAACTAAGCCAAATATTTCTTGTCCTACCCTCGGTGGACATGGAGAAAATTTATTACTGTCCTTTTTATAACAAAATCATTTATTTGGTGGGATGGACGGTCAGAACTGCATCTCCAAATTTGTATACTTCTTATATTTGGATACAGATTGAGTAACCTTGATATTCGCTTCCGAGAGAGAGAGCACGCAAGGAGAGGAGGAGATAAATGTGGGTTGTTTGTATTCAAAGTCTTTGCGCAAAGTACGGCCTTAACATCTAGGTATTAAATAATTCAGTAAAATATTATTATTGGGAATAAGTTTAACAAAGGGATGATGTTCTGTTTCTAACACCTTGGTGTACAGTCTGCTTTAACTATGTAATTTCAGATGAATGCAGCAGCACTTAAATGAACACTGTAAATGTACATTTTTCCATTCTATTTAGAAACACAACTGCTGAGGCATTTATTAGCAAAACTTCAACTCTATTTGCACATTCTTAAATAGAATATTAGAGAAACCAAATTTTAATTTTAATGTCTATAATTTGTTAATATAATTACTATAGAATACCATTAGGTATTTTGAGATCTTTCAGTGTTAATTAAAAAGCTAATAACTTGAAAAGCTATAAATACTGAAGTACAGGGGCAAATGCTTGAGGCACTTAATCCTTTATTTGTCACTAACTAAAGATCCTTTTACCAGACGGCTACATTTTATATTGACTTCTGATGCTTCTCCTCACTGCTACCTGGTAGATAATAATAGCCCACACAAGCAAAACAGGATTCAGCAAAACACTTAAGCATGTGGAAAGAGAACGAGGAGTACTTGTGGCACCTTAGAGACTAACAAATTTATTTGGACATAAGCTGTCATGAACTAAAACCCACTTCATCAGATGTATAGAGTGGAACATACAGTAGGAAGATATATACACACAGAGAGAACATGAAAAGATGGGGGTTATCATACCAAATCTAAGAGGCCAATTAATTAAGGTGAACTATTATCAACAGGAGAAAAAACCCTTTTTGCAGTGATAATAAGGATGGCCCATTTCAAACAATTGGCAGGAAAGTGGGAGTAACAGTGGGAGAAAACTAGCATGGGGAAATAGATTCAGTTTGTATAATGACCAGCCACTCCCAGTCTTTATTCAAGCCTAATTTAATGGTATCCAGTTTGCAAATTGAGAAACAGCTGAATTGGAATTATTGGAGTCTGTTTTTGAAAGTTTTTTGTTGAAAAATTGTCACTTTTAGGTCTAGTATCAGAGGGGTAGCCGTGATAGTCTGGATCTGCAAAAGCAACGAAGAGTCTTGTAGCACCTGATAGACTAACAGATCTTAGGGATCATAAGCTTTTGTGGGCTAAGAACCACTTCATCAGATGAATGTTGTGGAAATCTCCAGAGGCAGGTATAAACAAGCAGGCAAGATAGCAAGGTAAATTCAATCAGGGAGGGTGGCCTCAATCACCCTCCCTGACTGAATTTACCTTGCTATCTTGCCTGCTTATTTATACCTGCCTCTGGAGATTTCCACAACATTCATCTGATGAAGTGGGTCTTAGCCCACAAAAGCTTATGATCCCTAAGATCTGTTAGTCTATTAGGTGCTAAAAGACTCTTTGTCACTTTTCGGTCTGTTACTAAGTGACCAGTGACTTAAGCATGTGCTTAACTGCAAATGCTTTGCTGAACTGGGACTTTAAAAAAGACCTTACAAGACACAATTCTGGCATATTAAATTCCCTCTCTTCATCAATCTCACTCTATATTTTCTCTCCTTCTCCTCTCATGCCAACTCCCACAGCCATTTCCCACCCTGACTACATAATAGCGTTTACAGTAAAGTGTACTAGCTTTTTTCTGCTCCCTAACCAAACATATCCACATTGCCATGAGGGAGTTGCTGAAGACAATTGGTTGGGAATCTTGACAGCAAGCTGTTGAAAATCTGCTACCATACTGAAGGGACAAGTCGGGTCACGTGTCTGGCTATGATGGAGTTTCCACTTTTCCCCTAGATTATATATTCTTGCAGTTCATACAAATACTGCTTAAGAGCAATATGTTTTATTTTCCAGCAGACATGATTGTACCAAATGGACAAGTGCCCTGGAGAAGGATATATCCAGTGTTCTTTACAGCATCTGCAGGTCAACACTCACCTTCTGCTACTTAAACTATTATGCTACCAAAGTCCTCAAACCTTCCTGTACCTCAAGCCCTGGAGGGTGAATTCCTGCAGGAGGGGTTGGTATAGCTTTCAGGTACAAACATTTTCAGAAAGCACTTACCAGAAGTTTGTTTGGTAGTGGCTAGGAGTAGAAGTGGATGAAATATTTCAAATTGACGACTTTACTGTTGTTCAGAATTAAAAAGGGGAGGAAAATGTTGATGAATTCTTCCCCCAAATTCCTCCCCCCCTTTTTAAACTACTTGTTTGAAAATGTTCAAAATTGACGTTTCAAATTTTGAAAAAACCAAATCAGGATAAATTTTCCCCCAAATGTTCCCATTATTATTAGTAGTATTTTGGACCAATGCTAATAATGAGAAAGCAGGAAAGTTGTTTAAGTGGGAAAAGAAAACTAAAAAATTGTAGAACAGTGAGATTTATTGAAGTCATCTGCTTCAGAGATAAAATGTGATATTTATTATGTATTTTGATGTGCTGAATTCAAATATGACAATTAAAACAACTGATTGGCTACTGTTTCAAAGATATTTAAGTTTTTACATTTTATGTCTATGTATATTGTGTAGATAGTAGAGTTTTAATCATAAATTGTAAACTTAGGTCTCTTCATGTGTTTATGGTTGCTTTACATGATAATATTTCACCTGTCCTGTTTATGTAACACCTTAAAAATCAGCAAAAGGGTTATATAAATAAAATGTATTACGAAACAAAAGGCAAAAAACTATTATGTACATAGTTTAGTCCTATTCAGTGTCTACTCGGCGCTTCTTGGCTTGTCTCTTGTATTCATTAAATGGAGCATCTCTTGTCACTGTCCAGCAATAGTCTGCAAGCATTGATGGGCTCCATTTGCCCTGATAGCGTTTCTCCATTGTTGCAATGTCCTGGTGAAATCGCTCGCCGTGCTCGTCGCTCACTGCTCCACAGTTTGGTGGAAAAAAATCTAGATGAGAGTGCAAAAAATGTATCTTTAGTGACATGTTGCAACCAAGGGCTTTTGTATGCCTTGAGGAGGTTTTCCACCAACAACCTGTAGTTGTCTGCCTTGTTGTTTCCGAGAAAATGTATTGCCACTGACTGGCAGGCTTTCCATGCCGTCTTTTCCTTGCCACGCAGTGCATGGTCAAATGCATCATCTCGAAGAAGTTCACGAATCTGAGGACCAACAAAGACACCTTCCTTTATCTTAGCTTCACTTAACCTTGGAAATTTTCCACGGAGGTACTTGAAAGCTGCTTGTGTTTTGTCAATGGCCTTGACAAAGTTCTTCATCAGACACAGCTTGATGTGTAAGGGTGGTAACAAAATCTTCCTTGATTCAACAAGTGGTGGATGCTGAACACTTTTCCTCCCAGGCTCCAGTGACTGTTGGAGTGGCCAATCTTTCTTGATGTAGTGGGAATCTCTTGCACGACTATCTCATTCGCAGAAAAAACAGCAGTACTTTGTGTATCCAGTCTGCAGACCAAGCAAGAGAGCAACAACCTTCAAATCGCCACAAAGCTGCCACTGATGTTGGTCATATTTTATGCACCTCAAAAGTTGTTTCATGTTGTCATAGGTTTCCTTCATATGGACTGCATGACCAACTGGAACTGATGGCAAAACATTGCCATTATGCAGCAAAACAGCTTTAAGACTCGTCTTCGATGAACCAATGAAGAGTCTCCACTCATCTGGATCGTGAACGATGTTGAGGGCT
>VOCN01053334.1:0-13477 GCA_007922305.1 Dermatemys mawii
TCAGCCTCCCCTCCCCACCCCTGCACCCCAAGAGCCTATGAGAGTCACGTAACCACTCTACTATTGATTACTTCTTGGGCTTATTTTTACCTAATCAATACTGAATTAAAGTGAAGCAGCTTTAAGCCAAAAGCCTGAGGGAGCTTCAAGTTCAGGGCCCATCAGCTAGAGGGTGAAATTGAAGCAGGGGGTGAGTCCCCCAAACTCCCACACTGTAGAGGGCTTAATTAAAGTAGCCCACCTTCAACTAGAACAGACCACCCTGCAGTGGACTAACCCTTAGTTCAGTAATTAGGTCATATGCATTAACTGCTGACAGCTCCATATTCATCTCCCTTCTTTTACGATAGGCAGGGAATTAAACCATCTGTCATTGTACATGCCACAGCCTGAACCACTAAACTAACAGCAAAATGGAAGACCTCTGGCATCTCCCCGCCCCCCCATCTCTCCTCTTCTGATTTGTGTGGTGCTGGGCAGGTACCTAACAATCTCACAAGAAATGGCTTAGACATCTAAGTCAGCTGACATCAGGCGGGATTTCAAGCAGAGAGAAGCACTGCATTCTATGAAAGGCAGCACTTAACATTGCCCCCATCATTCCCCATTGGCCAGTTTAGGCGGCTCCTAGCCTCGTGTGCTGGCTTGTGTGTATCCCATGCTTAGGTGCCTGTCCTGTCCCGTTCATTGAAGAGAAAAGCCTGAGTGCCTAAGTCAAGCTTCAAGGTGCCTGTTGTCATTCCAGAGATATTTTTATTTTTTCTAGACATTTAAAAATTAGGGATGGCAACACCGATTATCGCCATAGCTAAGGCCCTTTGTAGATCTGGCAGAGGGAGTTATGCCTACACAGAGGCCACCTCACAAGACAGTTATGGGGGACACAACCCCTCTTACAATAGTTGGGTCAATGGTTACAGTACTTCTCCAGGATAGGGGAGAGCCTGCTGCAGTTTCTTCTTTCTACATGATGAGGACCCTGAGACAGTCTATAGTCCTTTGTTTTGGGTGCTGACATGGGCTGTGCCTGGTTATGGTTGACTCCCTCTTCTTCTTGATTAGAAATAATTTGAACACCACTCCCCTGCTACTAAAGCATATGTATGTCCTAAGTGATGGACTAGGAGGTATGCTGGTGCAAGGTACTCTTCATTGTTTGGTGAAGCTGTTTATTTTTTAATTAACTATTTACTGGGCCAATACCACTACGAGAAGCCCTCTGTAGTATGATGAGTAGGCTACTCGCCAATGCTGTTAGAGACCATCTTCAGTTCCTTCCTCCAATGCGTTTTTCTCAAGCTTCCTGCTTTGAAGGTGTTGCACTTTAATTTTAAATATGAATTGGGCCAAAACAGGAGGCGGGGCTTATAGTTAAGTTACACACTAGGGATATTGGAGATTTTCCTGTATGAGTTCATTCAAAAATGATAAAAGACCAAAAAAAAACCAAACCACCCTTCTAGGTGAATGCGTTTCACAGAGCAGTCGTATGGCAGATCTATCAGTCCTCGTCCTTTAAGGTAACCAGCACAGCACTTTGAGCAGATGAGCCTTGCAACTTAGTTCATAACTCTGCTAGATGCTGAAAAGCACAGCCCGAACAGAGATTTTGGATTTATGGCTCATTACAGGAGTTCTCAAACTGGGGTGGGTGGGTCAGGACCCCTAAGGGGGTGGGGTCATGAGGTTATTATCCAGGGGGGCGTGGGTATGGGCTGCCAGCCTCTAACCTAAAGCCCGCTTTGCTTTCAGCATTTATAATGGCGTTAAATATATTAAAAAGTGTTTTTTATTTATTGCCAGGGTCTCGCTCAGAGGCCTGCTATGTGAAAGGGGTCACCAGAACAACAGTTTGAGAACTGCTGGTTATTGCAACAAGCTGTGACACACCGACTCCCTCTTTTTGTCCCCTGTGATGGGCCATGGCCCCTTAGAGTAGGAGCTAAATCATGCAAAACATGCATGCATCATGCAAAACATGTTATGCAAAACAGTCTGTTTCATCTTGGTTTTAGCTGTGATGTTGCCCTACCCTTCCCAGAGCTGAAAAAGAGCTCTGTGCGGCTGGGAAGCTTGTTGCTACCCTGCTCTACTGTACAAACTTATGTCAATATAACTACATCACTGCGGGCATAGGAAACACACACCCCTGAGCAACCCAGTTATACCAACAGAACTCCCAGTGTAGACGGCTTTGTGTCACTGGGAGGATGTGTCCTATTGACATAGCTACCATCTCTTGAGGAGGCGCTGCTCTTATAGCTACGAGAACAGCTCTCCTATTGGCATAGATAGCATCCTCACACGTCTACAATTACAGGGCTACAGTGGCAGAGCTGCCACGCTCTGGTGCCGTCTCACCAACAGAAGTTGGTCCAATACAATCACCCCCCTTGCCTCTCTAACTGCCTGCTGTCCTTTATACGCCTGCTTCCGTTACCTTCAGCATGAGCACTTTTGAGGGCACAGAGCAGAAACACTCAGGCATGGCCTCCCATCAAAGCTGATCCAACCATCTCATAGGCAACTACATCTCTGCTGGTTGAAGGCTTTATAAATTATGGGCATGACTTTGAATCCATGGCCTGAGCTAAGTAGCGTGTGTTCAGTAACACTACAAGAGTTAAATGTAGGTAAGTGCAGACTAACTCAAGTGAAGCTTTTTCAAAGTCACCAGTCTATGGCTGACTGGCATCTTTATTGTACAGTGGTAAGAACCAAGTATCTCTGGGTAATGTGCACTACAAATTGTTTGCTAATAACAAAACCGATGAGGAAATGCTACCTTCAATGGCCTCCTTCAGGCAGCACCTAAAAACTACATTTTATCAGTCACACGTGGAATCATACAACAGTTCAGTATCTTCGAGGGTCTCTTGTTAGCAATGGGTGGGTAGTAGATGGCACAGGACACCTTGTTGCTAACATAACGATTCTGTCAACTGCTCCAAAAGTCACCTGCACCCTTGTAGTGCGTAGCTGAGAGAATATTTAGGCATGGCACAGGTGTGCTCTGATGCATGCTGCTGTGATAGTGACACGTGTAGCAACAGAGTAGTGAACACATTGGACACAGATTCTTAGGCAGAGTAAAAATGTTTCCAATATCTGCAATTTAAACTGTGAGCATTTTTCTGAGTAAGTATAGCTCAAAGTAGTTTTATGTTAGCCATTTAGTAGCTCATAGTTACACATAGCGGTTATATAAAAACATATGGCTCTGTTTTCTGCAGGGAGAATGGATGTATGAGTGACCATGACAGATCCCATTTTTGAGCGGTGTTATTTGTACACAAGAGTCTGTAAAACACAGAAAACAAGGTTAATAGGCAGCAGATTTAGCAATAATCAGCAGCATTAGACCAAAGAAAAACCAACTGATTCTAACTAGGCATAGTCCACCTGCTGAACTTGTTGCAATGGGATGTGGTGAAGGTCAAAAGCATAACTGGTTTGAAAATGAATTAGATAAGTTCATGGAGGCCAGATCTGTCAATGGCTATTAGCTGAGATGGTCAGTGATACAATCCCATGCACTGTATCCCCTTAAGCCCCAACTGCCAGAAGCTGGGACTGGAGGACAGGATGGATTATTTGGTAATTGCCCTGTTCTGTTCATTTCCTCTGAAGCGTCCGGCCCTGATCAGTGTGCTACACAGAATACTGACCTAGGTGGACAATTTGGTCTGATCTAGGAACAAGCCATACTATAGCTAGATTGCTCCCCGACTCCATCCTTTTTCAAAATGTGAGTGTGGGGTAGCAGCATTTTCCTTCCACTCCCGATAAAAGCAGCACCTCACACTTTTATTAGCCAGCTCCAATTTCACACACAAACTTTTCCATGAGTTGGTAATGTTGTAGTGCATAGGAACCCCGTGGTACTTTATGACCCCCGTTTTGCTAGGTGCTGTGGAAACACATAAAAATATGGTCCTTGCCCCAAGGATTTTTACAGTTTAAGACATGAGTTAACAAATGGACATAGACAAACCCACGGAAGCGTACAGGGGGACAGATGCTATTGGTCAGCATGATAGGCTGTGGCCTCAGTCCGTCAGCAGCCTAATTATTTCCAATTTTTTGGGTAGGCAGCTTCGCATGTGCAGATGTTACCTGGGAGCTCCTCCCAACTATGAAAAGTAGCATAGCAAAAAGCACAAAGAAGGGGCTTATTTGAAAATTTAACAAGTGGCCTTAGAGGCTGGCGTCATAGCCTAATTGGAGGTGGGAGTTGACCCCTGAGACTGAATGAGAGATGTCAGGGTTGGGATAGATCATGAAGGGCCTTGAAAGTGAAGACAAGTAGCTTATGTTCCTTACAGTGAAGCAGACTGAACCAGTGGAAGGATGTAAAGGTTGCATGAGCTAAAGAAATGATCTTTGCAATAGCCTGAATGATTATGGGTTGGGCAAGATAGCATTTATCAAGGCCGGAAAAAGATGTTACAGACATGAGGTGATGGGAGCTTAGGCAAGAGTTTTAGCTGTGTGGATGGAAAGTCTATCTTAAAGATGATTTGCAGAAAGAACCTGCAGAACTAAGGCTTTGTCCACACTACCACTTTTGTTGGTGACATTTTTTTTATCCATCAGGGGTGTGAAAATAAATACTCCCCTGACCAATATGTTTCACCAGCAAAAGTGCTGGTGTTGGCAGGAGAGGCTCTGCTGCTGACATGGGTAATGCTGGTTTAGTTATGCTGGCAGGAGAGCTCTCCTGCCAGCAAAGAGCAGCTACGCAGGAGACATATAGCCTTAGTCCGGGGGTCGGCAACCTTTCAGAAGTGGCGTGCCAAGTGCACTGTAAGTTAAAGTTTCGCGTGCCAGTCTATATTATATACATAAACTGTTGTTGTATTTAAAGTAAATAAGGTTTTTAAAATGCAGTTCTTATCAATTTAATGTGATCCTTGCCCTTGCTTTTCCTTGCTGAGTTTTCCAGTGTGGGCCACAGCAGGGGGCGACTGAAGAGCACTGAGCCGGCCAGCAGCAGAACCGCAGGCTGGCTGCTGGAACCCCAGGCAAGCAGCAGGCTGAGCAGGGCTGGTGGCTGGTATCCCAGACTGGCAGCGGGCTGAGCAGCTCAGCCTGCTGCCGGTCTGGGGTTCCATTCACCCAGGCCAGCAGCGAGCTGAGGGGGGCCGGAGACCGGGACCCGCAGCGTGCCATTGAAAATCGGCTCGTGTGCCACCTTTGGCATGTGTGGCATAGGTTGCAGACCGCTGCCTTAGACATAGCCTGGATGTGAAGACACAGACCTGTCTCCAAGTTCTCCTTTGAATGTTTTTAGTTCTTTAAATCTGACTCACTGAATATCACTTCAGTTCATCTCTGTGTTAATGCAATATTAGGAAATGTTTTTTTGAAAAAAGCTTGTCTATTATTGAAAATGAAAAAAAAGCATTAGACTACATTGTTAACTGTGTACTGTTTACCCTGGTAGCGGACCGAGGGGTTTGAAGGGCAAAAGGGGAATCAGGGCTGAGGCAGGAGGTTGGGGCACAGGACGGGTGCAAGCTCTGGGCAGTGCTTACCTTAAGCAGCTCCCGGAAGCAGCAGCATGTCCCCCCTCTGGCTGCTACGCAAAGGTGCAGCCAGGGGGCTCTGAGCGCTGCCCCGTCTGCAGAGAGACATAGCTGGGTTGCCCTAAGTTTTATGTTGAGACCAGACCTAGTCTGCAGCGGTACTAAGGACCTGCGATTCTTTTACCTTCGGTAGGATTTATTAATGTTCGGGGTCTCTGGAAATAGAACAGGTTTAATGAACCAGGAGCTGACACTGCCAGACCCCAAAGAACCTTTGTTTGTACTATAGCTATGTCTACACTACCATATGTGTCATTCAGATGTGAATGAACCACTACCTGAGCGACCTAAGTGCTGGTGTAAACAATGCTATGTCGGCGGGAGAGCTTCTCCCCTCAACATAATTAATCTACCCTAAATGAGCAGCAGAAGCTCAATTGATGGGAGAAGTCTCTCCGATTGCCTTAGAGTGGCTACACTATCAGCACAGCTGCATTTCTGCAGCTGGTCCATTGTAAGCTCTCTAGTGTAGCCGTAGCCATAGCCTGATTATGTTGATATCTAGCTGGGACGTCAGTGTGTATTTTGTTTCTGAAGATCTGGTATGGGCCTGTTTTTTTGAACATGTCACAGCAACATTATACAGTGGAATCTTAGAACTTTACATACAATATTGCCACACATTTTACCAGAACAATAAGACCCAGCAGATTATGAATTTTCACAGGATGCCTTGTGATGGGGTCTGTCTACCCTGCATTGGGCCACAAGGGGTTGACTGTGCATTGCAGGCTGAGGAAGCCACACCCCTGCATCCCTGCTGAGCATGCTCAGCTTGGAGACAGGATATAAAGGGAAGCAGCCGAGCTCACTTGGGCTGGACTGCTGGGAGGAAGGACCTGTATTGTGAGTACCCTCCATGGAACTGTGGGAGCCCCCTGTTCACAGAGGCTAGGTGTGTTGAACCCCAGGTGGACACTGGACAGCCAGTGGCAACCTGGAAGGGAAACAAGTTGCTGTAGACCTTGCCAGCAGATGATGCCAGAGCACCCGTGGACTGCTGTACTGGGAGGAAACCAGATAGGAAGTGGCCCAGGGGAAAATAGACTCTAGTCTGGTCATAGGACAGAGAAATCTGACTGTTTTGGGCAGATCCCTACTCACCCAGGGGCACAACTTGCTACTGCTGTTAGTACCCTGGGCTAGGTATCCCTGCTGCTAGCCCCCACTGGGGTGGCAACACCCCCACCCTAAACCTAGAGGGCTGTGGTTCTCTACCATTCACCAGAGTCAGAATGCTAGACTATTGAGACTGTGTGTGTTTGCTGCTCTGTCTGACTGGGGGCCTGAGTTCTAAACAGTATTGTATGTTTGTTTTTCTTCACAGATTGGTAGTGCAAGCTATTCTTTGTATGCCTTGTTCTAAGATTTCAAGCTAGGTTTTCAAAAGTGCCTAAGGAAGTTCTATGCCCAGACCCCATTGAAACTTTCCTAGGCTCTTGAAAATCCCAGCCTCTGTCAATTAAGGCTTAGTTAACACACAAATATAAACTAAAGTGTTTATGGGTTTTTCCCCAAAGTTACAATGTTGTTTGTTCTTTTATAGGTATGTGTGGTGCCCCACCAAGGCTACCATTTGCTGAGCTGCAGGATGAGTTTAAGACCCAGAAAGAATTTCCAATTGGGACCACTGTGAGATACAGTTGCCGCCCAGGATACCAAAGAGACCCTGGAATGTCACCCACGTTGTCTTGCAAAAGTGAATCGGTGTGGTCAGAAACCAAGGAGTTTTGTCAAAGTAAGGTTTTTCTTCTTGTCCCTTTGCCACCCCTCCACACTCTGGGGTCAGAACTCTAACAGGTTAAACACTCTGCTGGACTGGAATGAGGATTTTGTAATATATGTTGATTTGGAGCTTGAAAAGGACCCTGTTTTTCAGACAGGCTTGTGTGTTTTAGGAGGAGCATAAAGCTCCCCTAAGGAATCAAATGTAAAACAAAGAGATGAAATTCTGGCCCACTTGAAGTTAGTGGCAACACTTCCATTCAGTAGGGCCAGGATTGCATATGGAGACTAGATTAATGCAGACATTGCATGCACTTACTGATAAGTGTGCAAGCCCATGACTTAGTGAAACTGATTTGCATTACTGTGATGGTGATATCCGTTAAATTGTTTTTCTCCCTGGGGGCTGGGAGTGCTGTGTGGAGGACTATGCTTTCTTTGAGAGGAAATGTTGGGTATAATTCTTTAGCTCTCTCACTTCTGGAAAGTAAAAGTGCATCTTGCAGGATCAGGCTTTTTAAGTCTGCCACAGTTTTTGGCTTCTTATGTTCTGTTCTGTGTAATTCACTTGATTTGGGTTCCTAGTAATTTGAAAAGTCATAAGGTGTATTAGCAGGACTCAGTCTATAGCCTGGCAATGAGATAGCTTATAACCAATAAGGATATTTCACTAGAAGAGCATTGGTCTTATCCAGTCCACTGATAACACAATAATATGTAAAGTAATCACATTTGAGGACTTTTTTGGGCTTATTAAATTAATGTAAAATTAAGTGTTACATTAGTCACATGCAAAAATGTGGGTCATTGTTAGCCTTTGTTCTTTTGTAACAGACCATCAAAAGATAAATCTAATTCCCATTTCATTCTTCTTTAGAGAAATTGTGTGGACATCCAAGAGACCTAGATAATGGCAAGGTTCATATCACAGATCTCCAGTTTGGTTCCGAAATTACATTTTCTTGTGACGAAGGGTAAGGATGTCAAAGTGAGATCTTTCTGCCTCCCCATACTTTTCTCCTTCCTTTGCACTGACTAGATGTCAGCTTATGACAAACCTTCAGTTGGGTAGTCTGGAGTAAGAAGTTTCTGAAACAAATAGCTGCAACTTTTTAGCTGTCCTGCCTCTTCAATATAAAGAAGGTTGGGTCAGCGTTCCTATTGTTTGAACCTACTTTTTGAGTATCTTGTATTCAAAGTTGAAAGACTTCCGTTCAAATCTTAGAATGACTTTTTTAAATAGGTCCCCCGAAAGCTTTTTAAAGTAGGTCTCTCCTTTATAAACATTTCTCAAAGATTATTTTTTGTTTATATTTTGTTAAACATATATAATTCCCTATGTAGATAGGCAGATTACAAAATTCTGCCCTCTTTCTAGATGTTTGGGAAATAGGGTCATGCATCAAATACAAAAAGAATGCACTGAGCTCTTGAACTGTGTTCTGAATTTGGTAGCCAATTTTCCTCCTCCTACAGTATCTTTGGCATTGCTTTGGTAATTTTCAAAAATCAGCAGTGGTATCTAATATGTAAATCTGTTTCAAACCTTCTGTTATCTGAGTTACTTTTTTCTTTTGCTATTTTCTGGCTGTGACCAGAATACTTAACTAAGTAACACTTGTCCTATAAAGAGTGGCATCACTGGAAACTGTCATTGCCACCTGCTGGCAGAATAGAAGCATACTCCAAATAGCTGAGCTGATGGCTTAGAAGCTGAGTAATTTAAGAAATTTTGCCTTTTAAAAAGTGTTCTTGTTTAGGTTCAGATTAATTGGACACAAAACTAGTCGGTGTGTGATTGACGGAACAACGGTTACATGGGATTATGAAACTCCATTTTGTGAAGGTATGTGAATTTTATACACTTAAGATTCTGTTCTGGTTGCATCAACTGGCATAACTAATTTAGGTAAATTGTGCTGTAAAATGAATTCACTAATATAGAAGATAAGTATTGTTAAAATGTTCAGTCTTGTGTTTATTTCATGCATTTAAAAGCTAATGGAGGTACCAGTCTGAGACTGCTGAAAATGCCCAAAGATTACTGATAGCTCAGATGGGTCAAATTCTCCCACTTACTGAAAATTGAGAGTCAACTTTACCTGTTGAATAACTGGTAACACCTCTGTCAACTCATGATTAATCGTCTACTTGGAATTTATGGCTGTCAAATTCCTTCTGTCTAAACTATATTGAAGAAATGGCTTTAAAACTGAATTTGACTGATTTTAGGTGAACAGGATATGTTTCATGTATAATCCTGATACCCAATAATCCTGTTACTTCCTTTGTATCACAGGCTTTTTTCCATGACTGACTTGTAGGAACTTTTATGAAATCAGCTTTTGTTTTGCTGTGTTCTGGTTCAGATTTATTGTTTGTATGTGGGAGCTAAACCCATGTTTGCTTTTTTCAAGACTTATGACATTTTATTCATCCAGTGCCATAAATGTATATGGCATTTAATAGAAAATATCTATTTGCTATTATGGAAATTCTTTTTGATCCATTTAAATGGAAGTGTAGTCTGATTATTTCATTCCAACCAGGGGTGGGCAAAGTTTTTTGGCCCGAGGGCTGCATGGGGCTTCAAAAATGTGCAGAGGGCTGAGTAGGGAAGGCCCTGCCCCCTATCCAACCCCACCCACTTCTGGCCCCCTAACTACTCCCCTCAGAACCCCAACCTGTCCAAACCCCCGCTTCCTTGTCCCCTGATCCGCCCCCAGAGACCCACCCCACTCTAATTGCCCGCAGAACCCCACCCCCATCTAGCCCCCCTGCTGTCTGTTCCCTGACTGCCCCTGCCCTAGACCCCCCTCCTCACCAAACTGGCTTACCCGCTCAGCCAGGCATGGGGCCCCACAGCTCGCAGTGCTCCGCCCAGCCCTGCATCTTGCTGTGCTCCGCCCAGCAGCCCAGGCCAGTGCTGGGAGCGTGGGACCCCGCAGCTTGCCACGGTCGGCCTGGCACCCCGGCTCGGGGCCCCGTGGCAAGACGCACTTGGCCCAGCCCCTGGCTCCAACCGCGGGGCTTTCCGCGCTGGGCCCGGCCCCCGCGGCCGGGAGCATGGGGCTTACCCTGCTCGGCCTGGGGGGGCCTCGGCCACTGGCCCTGCCCACCGACCCAAGCTCACAGGCCAGATGAAAATGGCTGGCGGGCCACAGGTTGCCCACGGGCTGTAGTTTGCCCACATCTGTTCTAGACTGTTTTTAGATTTCTCCATACATTAGGGGATTGGTCTTAATAGTTATATTTGAGTAATCCATAAGGAAAAAGATTCCAGTATAACTTAACCATATAAAGGGGTTAATCAAGTATAGAGGCTAACTGCATTTCTAGTAGAAGTTGTATTATGCTAACATTTCCTTAATGTCAAAACATTTACGTTTTTACTTCTGACTTCTAGTTTCCTATGTAATGGACAAGTGTCAAATACACTCAGGTTTTCCACTTAAATATCAGGAAGATGTTAACATAATATTCAAAACTTTCCTTCAGAAGGCACTGGGAAAACAAGTCCATGATTTCAGTGCAAATGCATTGACATTTTTCAGAGCTTTTTTTTTTCTGACCTTGGGCAGCACAGGGCCAGCAGCCTAGAGCCTTGGGGATTTACAAGAGAGAAGTAGATCAGAACAAGCATATTTATCACAATGAGGTGCTCTTAAATTTCAAGACTCCTTTTACCAAATAGAAAGGGAGGTGGATATTTGCTGCTGTTAAACAATACTAGCAGCTTTTCATTTTAAATTATGAAGAACAAGTTTAAGCTTTGTTATGAGCAGTCCAGACAAACAAAGCACAAGACCTGAATGCTTGTGTAGGAGGAACTATGAGTTTGCTGCTTAAATACTTCATTCATTTCATATCTGATACTCCTTTCTGAAACATACGCTAGAGGCACCAGTATGGGGGGGCCACATGAGTCACATGTCACCCCTGAATCAGCACACCCCCTTTGGGTCCCTCCCCTTTCTTCCATGGCTCCCCCTTTCCAGCAGTGCCTCCTGTTCTGTTGCCTCTGATAGGAGCCTTGTCTTATAACAAGCTTAATCAGAAGTGATACAAGCTTCAAAAGTGAGTTCTTGGAAGTGTTGCTGTTTTCATACAGTAATACTCTGATAGGGTGTAATAAGCATGTCAAACAAATTTCCAAGATCACTGCTTTTATAATTTATGCTGAGGTAAGGGAGAATCACTAGAAACATTCATTTTTAGGAGGGGGTTCACAAGACATCACATTTTTAGTGAAAGGGGTTCCCAGGTGGTTAAAGTTCAGGAACCACTGCTATCATATTCCTCCTAGTCTCCTCTTCAAACTGAAAAGTCCCAGCCTCTTTAATCTCTCTTCATATGGGACCCATTCCAAACCCCTAATCATTTTAGTTGCCCTTCTGACTTTTTTAATGCCAGTATATCTCTCGAGTTCTACTGATAGTAATCATTTCCCTCTATTCAGTACTGGTGAGGCCTCAGCTGGAGTACTGTGTCCAGTTTTGGGCCCCACACTAAGATGTAGAAAAATTGGGAAAGTCCAGCAGAGGGCAACAAATTAGGGGCCTGGACCACTTGATTTATGAGGAGAGGCTGTCAGAACTTGGATTATTTCTTCTGTAGAACAGAAGAATGAGGGGGAATTTGATAGTGGCTTTCAAGCTACTTGAAAGGGGGTTCCAAAGTGGATGGATTTAGACTCATCTCAGTGCTACCAGATGACAGAACCAGGAGTAATGGTCTCAAGTTGCAGTGGGAAGGTTTAGGTTGGATATTAGGAAAAACTTTACTAAGGGTCATGAAGCACTGGAATAGGTTACTTAGGGAGGTGGTAGAATCTCCTTCCTTAAAGGTTTTTAAGGTCAGGCTTGACAAGTCCCTGACTGAGATTTAGTTGAAGATTGGCCCTGTTTTAAGCAGGGGGTTGGATTACATGAGCTCCTGAGGTCCCCTTCCAACCCTGATATTCTAGGATACTTGCTGTTGGGTTGTGGAGCAGGTAATACGATCTAATCTGGGGTGGGTTTTGTTTCCCAGTTAAGCTTGACTAAGCTGAGTGCTCTTGGTAATGGTCTATGCTTGGGTCTGTTGTCTGGGCTGATTAACCTGAGTGCTGTGTGAGCTAGCTCTGCTAGCTGTCATTGAGACTCTGGCAGAACAGAATACCTTGTTTGCTGCCTTCACCACAGTGACCTAGTCACACAAGAGCCAATGTTGTATTCATTAGTGTGCTTTATCTGCCATAGTTCATCTGTGAACTGTGGTGGAAGAATTAAGCAGCTTGGGGCCTAGGCAACAGTGACAGTGGATGTTAGCTGTACTAACTCACTGGCAGCTTGGCCTTGCATGTGGTTTACTTGAACAAGTTTAAAACCTACAGAGTTCAGGAGTCTTTAGGGACATACTAGCCGTAGTTCTACCCTGGTGGGAAGCAGGAAGGTTCTGATCTTTTCCTGACAAAAAAGAGGTGGTTACTAGACTAGGAGAGTCGTATGTTGGTGATGTCTCAGGTAGCCACTACTAGGCTGAAGATAGGATCTAATGTATGTGTGGGTCCAGAGACTGCCTTGGAGAATACCAGGCCAAGAGAACAGATGTTTGTGTGGCATCCACATTGCCTAGGTGGAGGATGAGATCATTAAGGCAAGAAATCTACACCCCTTGTCCACCACATCAAGTACAAGTTTATCTTCGCTTTCAAGGCTGTATACAGTTGTCCCTTGCTTATTTGTCCTCTCATTTCCTCACTCCATGTACTTCATCAATGCTGTTAGCCTTAATGCTCTGTGTGACTGCCTCTCTAGCAACTTGCTCTATATCCTACTTAAACTACCTTTCTTGTCTTGCCAGACCAGTTCCGTCTCCTTCAGCAAATCCCTCCTGAGGAGGCCCTTCTAATATGCTTACTTGCTGATTTTCTGCTAATCTGCTTGCATGTTTTATATCATGTCTTTTAGAGCACGAGCTCTTTTGGCCCACTGACTGTCTTTATAGCAGGAGGGGAGAGATTGGAAGTTATTCACTGCACTACCTTTGTCAAAGGACAGTATGTTGAGCTGTCCTGTGCATGATAGTTGCCCAGCTTCTGGGATGTATGTCCTTGGCCAGACATGGTAAATACTGTAGTAGTGACTCATTAAATTACTTAAAATAAATCTCAGTCCAGAGCA
>VOCN01053524.1:0-10001 GCA_007922305.1 Dermatemys mawii
CATACCCCTGAGCAATGGAATTCTATTGACATAAATTTGTAATATAGGCCATGCCTGAGGGCCTGAACACCACTAAAGGATCGACCTGCATTTCTGAGGAACCTATAAGCCATGGAAAATATAGGTTTGGAATGGAAGCGCCACCTCAGCCATACTTCTACACCTACTCAAACTCACTGAGGAAGAAGGGACCTAAATCATATATGTCCCACAGCTCCTTTGCCCTCACCAGCACAGCAGCTGCACAGTCCCTTAGCAAGTGGCCTCCAGGGCAGATCAGAGCTTGTTCCACCAACTTGACACTTGCAGAAATCAGTGGGGTAGGGGAACTTCTGGGGCAGGTTGAGGATAGTCCAGAGAAGGAAGGGGAGATTTTGTCAGTCTGGCCAAGTGTAGTTATGGAAGTTCTTCACCCTAGCTATTCCAAAGCCAGAAGGCCCATAGAAGCCATGGTAGCTAAAGTGCAATATAGGCCCTCCTAATTTGCACTGGGGGCTGCATTGGACTACAAAAGACACATCGGGATGAAACAAGCTGCCTCAGTTCTTCCTCCATTCTTAGCACTGGGATGAGTTTGGCCGAGTATAGAAAAATGGCCAAAATATGAGACATGGCAAGAGATAGAGGTGAAAGAGAAAGAAAGAAAAAAATAAAAATACTCCACTGCATGATCAATAAAGGTGGGATAGATTTTCTTTAACACACGTACCATTTTCTATGACCTCAGATTCCTCAGTCAGTATTCCTGACAAAATATTTTACAGTAATAATACTGAGATAACACCTGGTACAGTAATAATACTGAGATAACATCTGGTAATACTGAGATAACACCATTTTACAGTAATAATACTGAGATAACACCTCAGTAATAATACTGAGATAATATCTGATAACACCAGTTAAATTTGCCTTCAAAAATAAAGAAAGAATATTATAATGAGACTTAGTTCAAACATATGCATGACATTGTATACTTAATTAAAGGACTGACTTACAATGAATCAGAGTAGAGTGATTATGTTTTTATCAGACTCTAAGTATCTGTCAGTGTTTACACGCTTTACCAGAGTGATTTCACTTTATGGGATGATCACTAAATTTCCCTGGTGTTTGCTGTTTTTCCCCTCACCCCTCCCCTCATTTCTGAGAGGATCATGTGCCAGTACGTGCTCATTAACTTTGCTAAGACAGTCTTAAACATAAAGCACTACTGAAACATTCGCCTCTTCCTGACTTCTATTCACATTTTAATCCAGGGTTATATATGAAGAAAAGTTCCTCAAAAGGTAAGGCATTAGGAGTCCATCAATACTAAATAAACTTTTCAAATATAAAGTATTTTTGCTGCTTGTTTATCTATTTCAAAAATGCCATTGAAAGCTGTATAACAGCTGTATATTATAACAGATATTTTGCTATGTTCTATTATTTACTTCCTAGTTATGTACACATTTCTGATATACAGGTGGACATAATACAACGTTTTGGAACTACTGTACATTCATTCATGTCTATTTTAATTCTCTTTTTCAGACTTAAAAACTGAAGAGTTTGACCAGTCAATGCCACATCATCACCATTGGTATACAAAGAAAACACTAAAAAGTTCACAGTAGTTAACAACAAAATCAGAACATGACTTCAGCACGTCTTCAGAATGAAGAAGCACAATATTGCTTTGAGAATACAAATGGATCTTGCTATAAAACATCGTGGTCTTCTGGAATCCGGATAACTTTGTATATTGTGCTTGGTTGTGTGACAATTTTTACAGTAGGTGGAAACCTAATGGTAATGATTACAATTACTTATTTCAAACAGCTTCACTCTCCTACAAATATTTTGCTTGCCTCCTTGGCATGTGCTGATTTTGGTTTGGGTCTGACCGTGCTGCCTTTCAGCAGTATAAGATCTGTCGAAACATGCTGGTATTTTGGGAAAACATTCTGTAGATTCCACAGTTCTTTAGAACTATCTTTTTGTTATTCATCAATATTTCACTTGTGTTTCATCTCTGTTGATCGCTACATTGCTGTTACTGATCCTTTAATTTACCCTCTCAAGTTCACAGTGTCAGTTTCAGGCATGTTCATAGCTCTTGCCTGGATATTTTCATTAGTATACAGTTTTTCTGTTGTCTTCACTGGAGCTAATGACAAAGGGATACAAGAATTAGTAAATGCCCTCTCCTGTGTAGGGAGCTGTCAGATTCTCTTCAACAAAACATGGGTGGTTGTATCCACTCTCCTTTATCTCATACCCTTTTCTACAATGATAGCACTTTACAGCAAAATTTTTGCTGTGGCTAAACGACAAGCTAGAATGATAGAGATGATGAGCAACAACACCCTTTCCTCTGGTAATTACAGTGACCGAGTTAGCAAAAGAGAGAGGAAAGCTGCTAAAACCATTGGCATTGCTGTGATTGCTTTTGTGCTATTCTGGTCACCTTATTCTATAACTGTAATAACTGATGCCTTTTTTAACTTCACAACACCACCCCTTCTCTTTGACATTGTGGTTTGGTTCACTTATTCCAACTCTGCCATTAATCCTTTGATTTACTCTGTCTTTTATCCTTGGTTTCGAAAAGCAATGAAAGTAATTGTGAGCTGTAAAATGCTCCGGCTTGATTGTTCAACAATGAATTTTTTTCCAAACTGAAAACCTATTCGATACCATGTAGAGCTACTCACCTCACATATCACTGTCCTTCCCCTATTCATAAAATCTGGCTGTGTATTTCTTTTTCTGATAAAATATTGTCATCTTGATTTTATACTTTGTGCATCTTATTATCAATGTGAAAAACTGGTTTCTCACATGACATCAAGACAATAAATTTAGAGATACTATGAATTTAATTCTAAATTATGCTATGAAACTATAATAGCGCAATGTCCACTGATTGTGATTTTGTGGCTGAGAATATAAAATGGCCCTCCACAATTAAACAGTGGGAATAAAAGAAAGATCAAAAATTAGTTTTTTAGTGAAAGTCATCTCTGTTTGTTAGGCAGTACTAACAATTATGAGAAACAGAAGTGTTTTTCCATCCCTGTAAAACCTACATGCTGGCATTATTTACCCAGTCAAAAATATAAATATTAATATTTTATACTTACATATTACTGTTAGCCTATGGGTGTTCCAATTCATTACTTATACTACTGAATTAAGTTTCTGAATGCCCACATGGAATGGATATTATTATCCTCATTTAATGGATAAGAAAATTGAATTTCAAAGGGAGATGGACATTTAACTTTCTTAGACTCCTTTGAAAAATCCAACCAAAGAGATCAAGGATCCAATCCTGCTACTTTCGAAATTGCTGGCAAAACCATTGACTTTTAATAGGGAGCAAGAATAAGCCAGAATTGACTTGTCCATATTCACACAGGAAATGTCGAGCTCTGTGCTTTAACCACAAGACCAAGCTTTCGGGGAAGTATTGAGTAGAAAAACGTCTTTTTGATGAGCACAAGGATTCCTCATAGAAGGGAAGGTTCTAGTAATAACAGACACTAAAAGAAATCAATAACCTAAGGTGAAATCTAGATACCAGTGAATTCAATCTTAAAACTCCTATAGAATTTAATGGGACCAAGATTACCCCCGCTGTTCTGAGAGAAAACTGTTCTTTCCATTACAGGAGAAAATCCAATCACAGAACAGCCTTCTGTGTCACAGCATCATTAATCTAAGGCAGGGGTCTCCAAACTTTATGAGATGAGGACCATATTAGATTTTTGAAGGGGCTTCATGGGCCGAAGCGACTGTGGAGGGAAAATAAATCAAATATATGCAAAATATATGCAAATTGTAAAAAAACCTCACTACTGTGTCAGTGTTGCATTAAATTCTAAATCAGGTATAAAAGTAGCTGTAGAATCAATACAGGTATTGTCAAATCACACAAAATATTTGTCAATACGTTAAAATCATTTCACATTATTTTTTAATTTTACTTCCATCTTTACTCCATTTATTGGAGATGTAATTAAGCATCTGGCTTGTATTTTTACTCTAAGGCAGGGGTCCGTGCCTGCTCAGCTGCAGCAGTGACTCTTCCCTAAGTTGGCTCCCCTTTTTGAGGGACACTGGCTCCCGGGGGCACTCAGCTGAGTTGCTCCCCTGTGCCAGCTGCTGCTGGCGGTCCCTGCCTGCTCAGCTGCAGCAGTCTTTGCCTGCTCGCTTCTCCCCTGTTGGTTGGGGGGCCGGACAAATTGAAGCCGCCGCTGGATCCAGCTCTCGGGCCGTAGTTTGGAGACCCCTGATCTAAGGGCTTGTCTATCATTGAAAATTATTTTGTTTTAAAGTAAGGTGTGAATTTAAAGCACAATAGCTAACTGGATTTCAAACACTTGCTACAAAAGTCCTGGACGAGCCAGGTGTGAAAGAGAAATATATGTTAGTTTGCAATATTCCTGTATAATAACAATAACTGCTTATTATCTGGTTTGCTAAATTGTAAATGAAGTAGGAGCGTGCCATTTGACTTTCTGTTGCAGGCTAATTAATTATGTATCACCTCAGCTAACTGGGATTTTGTTAATAAAAATTTCTAAAAGTTTAATTTACAAATTCCAAAAATAATTTTCTTTTTTTAAAATTCAACAAACTAGAGAACGGGCAAGCTCAGGGGGATGAAGAATACTTGATCATACACTTACGAATGTAGTGTGCAATTTTCAAAAGCACCCATCACTGGCCTAACTCTGCTCTTGTTGAAGATTAAGTCCCACTCTAATTAGTTGGCAAAACACCATGGAGAGTAAATTTGTTTAAGTGGTTTTGAAACACTTAAATACAAGTAATTAGCTTATAAACTGTTTGGGTCAGGAAGTATTTTCCACCATATGTTTGTATAGACCCAAGCACACTGTGGGCTGAGATTTCATTAGGCACTACTCTATTACAAATAAATAAATAAATGCATCTAATAATAAATTATTGCATTTCATTCTGATGAGCCACACTAATAAAAACTGCCTTGGAAATATCTGCTAAACAGTTTATCATTCCATGCATTTATCATGAGCTTTATTATGCAAAACTGAAATTCAAAGACATGTAATGAAATGTTTGATATTAGAGGATAAAATTCATCTCGGTACACATGGCCGCCTGTACTGTTTAAGCTCTAGAAAGGTGTTCAATAAGAATGTGGGCAGACGGCTGTGGAGCATATGTAGTACAAAAAGGGCTTCCCACCTTCCTGGCTGGCAGGAGACTGTAGAATGGAAGGAGGTGGAAGGGGATGGGCCACAGACCCTTGTATGATACTGCAGTACTTATGGGCCAATGGCAGCCCTCCTTGGAGAAGAGGGTGATAAATAAATCCTGACACCTGTAACGAGCACTCAACCGAGTTTTATAATGCAGAATGTTCAATGAAACTTTACATGACCAGACCATGCAGCAGAGTCTGATCCGTTCAAAAGCACGACTCTGTTTCCGGTTTACTTTCAGAACACCATACAGTGTATGAAATACTCATCCTCGTTTCGGGGGCTGGGAAAGACAGACCTCTTCATGTAGGCTTTCTCACAATAAAGTGAAATACAGAATGACCTAGGGTCTGAATTTCAGAGATGCTGAGTACCTACACCTTCTATTGACTTCAAAAAGCATTTTGGGGACTAGTACTTCTGAAAATCAGACCTCATTCTTGTTTTTCATCTCATTCCTTTAGTTTTCTTTTGCCTAATATTGGCACATAAAACATGGTTTTGCTAAAGAGGAGCAGAGAAGATGGTGCAGAATCAGACAGTTATTTAACCCTGAACTCAACATTCAAATGCTACTGGGGTGGAAGCTCTAGAAATAAGTAGATGAGACAGTTTGACAGATAATATTGCTCAGAAGCATTTCTTTTCCTCCTCTCCTGGGGCAATTCAGTCTGTTTTGTGATCTTTCTCTCCTCTCATCCTTGTGTCAAAAACTTCAGTTGCTTAATAGGAATAATAATATTAAGTAACTATTTAATCTATTTTTCTCTGTTTTGTAATGAAAAATAGCTGACTGAGATATGGAGGCGAAGCCAGCATCATGTGTCCACCAGGAAGATCTCACTAATAGTTTGCAAACCACAGGTTGGGAACCTCTGCTTTAAAACATAGGCATCACACAGTAGCATCAGAAGACATGAAATGTAGACAAAGCTGCCCATATGCTGTGAATCAAAGTAAACTGTCACCCAAGTTCCAAAGAGTTTTCTCCGAAAAGGAAAAATTAAGAACAAAATAGGTACATTGCTTTGAGAGAAGGGGTTGATTCTGATCTCAGCTGAATCTCTGTAAATCAGGAGTGACTGTACTGAAATCAGTAGAGTCATATTGATGTAAAACCAATGTGAGATCAAAATCAAAACCCAAGATCTTCAGCTTTCAGAAGAGTGCAGTATAACGTCACTGTTGTGCCATCTAGTGGGTAATACTGGGTTATCATGAATATTTCAACTGTTGGAGAAAGAAAACAATACAAATAGCAGCATTAACATAATTGCTAATCAGAATGAAATATTAAACCCACAATCAACACGCATGCAGAATTTAGATCACGTGTGATAGCACAGATACATGGGACTGCCATTTTTATTACTCTTTATGTAAAAAAGTGAATGGAGAAAGTGGAATAAGAAAAAGTTATTTACTTGTTTCCATAATAGAAGAACTAGGAGCCACCCAATGAAATTAGTGGGCAGCAGGTTTAAAACAAATAAAAGGAAGTTCTTCTTCACACAGCACACAGTCAACCTGTGGAACTCCTTGCCTGAGGAGGTTGTGAAAACTAGGACTATGACAGGATTTAAAAGAGAACTGGATAAATTCATGGAGGTTAAGTCCATTAATGGCTATTAGCCAGGCTGGGTAAGGAATGGTGTCCCTAGCCTCTGTTTGTTAGAGGGGGGTGATGGATGGCAGGAGAGAGATCACTTGATCTTTACCTGTTAGGTTCACTCACTCTGGGGCACCTGGCATTGGCCACTGTCGGTAGAGAGGATACTGGGCTAGATGGACCTTTGGTCTGACCCAGTACGGCCTTTCTTATGTTCTTATGTAAAAAAATATCAGAAAGCACCTATCCCGGCTGAACTGAATTCCGAATAGCTGGCATAAAGACCTCATTTTAGCCCTGCCAATCAACTTTGTTCCAGCTCTGGGATGACTCCTCTCTAGCATGCTTTAATGAATATGACTAAATGCTATCACATTGTTTAAATTAATTAAAGAGAGGGCACTGGGTCTGAAACAGTTAATGAGATGGAAAAGTGACATAGAATGAGTATTGATATCCGAACTTCAACTATTTTATTTTGTTTGTTTGGGTTTTTCTTCTAAGTTTTTGAACTTCCTCTTAGTATGACTGTATTGTGGTAGCACCTAAGGGCTCCAAACAGGGATCAAGGCTCCACAGGCCAAGCACACATAACAAAAAACAGTCTCTGCCCTGAAGACCTCACAGGTTAAGTGAAATCTATGTCATTCTGTCATATTTACATAAGCTTAACATATACCTGAAAGGGTTTTTTTCTTTTTTTTTTTCTTTTTTTATAAAGAGGAGGTTAGACTCTAATTTCAGACTGCGAACGAACACTTTAACTATTCTAAAAAGTAAAAAAACGGTGCTGAGAATATTAAGGTTCTTGATATCTGCACTGGGAAACAATAATAAAATTGTAGAAGCCTAGGAAGCCTAGGAAGACTGGGAAGAGAAGAGAATGGGTGGAAACAACTGTCATTTTATATTGAAAAGACAGGACTACCAGGCTCCAGGTAGGGCTCCCATACTCATTCTCACCAGGCACCACTCCACAGTAAAGAAGAGGAGTGCAAGGCTGGAACGGTGAATACTTTACCTGCCTTCTTGTGCTTTATGACAAACAGAGTCCAGCTGCACAGAAAGATCCCCAAACTAGAAACTAGGTTAATTTTCTCACCCTTTCAGAAAGAGAATGTATGTGTGTGGAAGTTGAGTTCTCTTAGGCTGTGGCCCCTTGTGTTGTGAAGGGTCTCTGGGAGGACATGTGGACAGGCTCCTCTACCTGCTTCCCACTGAGATCTATAACATTGGTAGCTATCATTGGGAGGGGAAAGGAGCTGGATCTTCTTCCCCTGTTCTCCTGGGTTTTGGATCTGCTAGTGAGAGTCTCTAAGATAGATGGGGCTGGCTCTTCTCTTCCTTTCCTCTGTGGCATTGGTGCCATTAGGAGATCTTTAATGACCTGAAATTCAAAAAGAAATCCTACAAAAAGGTGAAACATGGATGAATTGCTAAGATGAAAGAACAGTATAAGCCTGTAGAGACAAAATCAGAAAGACTATAGAACAAAGTTAGTTAGACCTAGCAAAGGACATACAAGACAGGGTCTTCAAATACATTAGGAGAAAGAGAAAGATGAAGGAAAGTGTTGGTCTTCTACTTAGCGGGGAAGGAGAGGTAATAACTGATGACATCCAGAATACTGAGGTATTTAAAGCCTATTTTGTTTCAGATTTCACTAAAAAGGTTAATAGGGACGAGATACTCAACTCAACTAATACGAAGAAAAAGATGGAAGGAACAGGGAAAGTAGGGAAAGAACAGGTTAAAGAATATTTAGATAAGTTATATGTACTCAAGTTCATCTTAGGTATGTAGGGAAGTAGCTGAAGCAATCTCAGAACCATTTGCAATTATCTTTGAGAACTCCTGCAAGATGAGTGAGGCCCCAGAACACTGGAGAAGGGCAAACATAATACCTGTCTTTAAGGTGGGGAACAAAGAAGACTCAGGGAATTGTAGACCAGTCAGTCTAACTCTAATACCTGGAAAGTATTGTGGAACTCCTTGCCTGAGGAGGTTGTGAAAACTAGGACTATAGCAGGGTTTAATAGAGAACTGGATAAATTCATGGAGGTTAAGTACATTAATGGCCATTAGCCAGGGGAGGTAAGGAGTGGTGTCTCTAGCCTAAGTTTGTCAGTTGCTGGTGATGGATGACAGGAGAGAGATCAAATGGTGATTACCTGTTAGGTTCACTCACTCCCGGGAACCTGGCATTGGCCACTGTCAGTAGACAGGACACTGGGCTGGATGGACCTTTGGTCTGACCCAGTATGGCCATTCTTATGTTCTAAGTCTAAGATATTGACAAAATTATTAAACAATCAATTTATAAGCTCCTAGAAGATAATAAGGTGAGAAGAAATAGACAAAATGGATTTGTCAAGAACAAAATGTGCAAAACCAACCTAATGTCCTTCTTTGTCCTACTAGATATGGAGAAGCAGTGGACATGATATATTTAATTTTGGTAAGACTTTAGGCACAATCCCATATCACGGTCTCTTTAAAAAATTAGAGAAATGTTGTCTCTATGAAATTACTATACGGTGAGTGAACAACCGTTGAAAGGCCCTCCTCAAAGAGTAGTTATCAATGGTTTGTTGTCAAAATGGGGAGGTACATCTAGTGAAGTCCCACAGGGGTTAGGCCTCGGTCCAGTACTATTCACCATTTTCATTAATGACTTGAATAACGGACTGGAGAATATTCTTATGAAACTTGCAGATGATACCAAGCTGAGAGGGATTGCAATCACTTTGGAGGACAGTATTAAAATTCAAAATGAAAGACAAATTGGAGTATTGGTCTGAACTCAACAAGATGAAATTCAGTAAAGACAAGATCAAAGTACTTCACTTAGGAAGGAAAAAATCAAATGCACAACTCACAAATACAGAATAACTAGGTAGGTGTGTGTGTGTGAGTGAAAACAGCATGTCCCCCTCCCGGCGGGGTTGTGTAGTGTAAAAACAGTACATCCCACTCCTGGCTGGGCCAAGCGGGGTAAGAAAAGCACATCCTACTGCTGGCGGAGGGGTGAGGGGTGAAAGAAAGGCTTCAAAGAGGATGCTACCTATGCAGATGTGAGGGTTCTCCTGTTGACGTAGGTAATCCACCTCCCGGAGAGGCAGTATCTAGATGGATGGGGAATTCTCCCATTGACC
>VOCN01053526.1:0-10873 GCA_007922305.1 Dermatemys mawii
TTCAGAGACTCTGCATTCACTGAAATGGAAGAAAGAGACTAGAAAAATATAGGAAAAAAGCTTCAGAAACTTAGAGCATCTGTCACACACAAAAACTGCTCTGAAAGGCGGCATTTTTTCAAAGAGCCAAAGAAGATGGCTGTATAATAGCACCATTGTCAAATTCGCAGAAGAGGATGTTACATGAAAACAAGGTCTATCTATAGTGCAAGAATCACCAATGCACAGCTTTACCTGGCTAAGCAAGGAGTAGCAGCACAGGGCAGGATGAGAGAGAAGAATCAGCAAACTACGGAAACTTGCGGGAATTTGTTCTACAAAACACAAACCCCAATTAAACTAAAATTAAATTTAAAGCTGATACTTTGAATTTGGTTTTAGTTGAGGCCTTCCAAGTAAACAGGACAGCAACAGGATTTTTTCACACACCAGAGGGCTTGTTTACCTTCTTTTCACAGCCTGGCACACACCATGCTCACTCTGAGGCTCAGAAGAGCCTTGGAGTGAAACTGAAATTGTCTCGTTAGTGTGACATGAGAGGGGCATACAGATGAGAAAATGCAGCTGCTGTAAATAACTACAAGAGATCATCTCTTTGTTTGGATTTTCAGAGCCTCCCTGAAGAAGAATTATTGAAGTGGTCAGTTTGTTGAAGAATGGGCAGAAAATAGATTGTTGTGTGATCGAGGGGAGGGAGAACTCTCATGGGCTAACAATCTACAGATACCTGTGCAGGGCAAGCCAGTATAATTTGGAGTTTATATTCCAGTGTGGGGTCTGAGTCTGGGCTACTGGGAAATTGGCTGATCACTGTTGTTTGTACGTGGCTGGCTTAGGTAAGCTCTCAGATAGCTCAGCTTGGGTGTGTGGTGCCATCTGGAGTTGTGCTGGGTGAGAACTGGGTCTCAAGATGATGAGTGCCCAACAATGCAGTGTGAATGAAGACCAGCCCAGCTGGGTGATTAGAGGGGTGCAGCAGTTCCCACAGCTCGCAGAGCGACCCCCGTGGCTGAAAACCCATCACACTCATACCCTCTGGAGCCCAAATTAGCCCCTGAGTCACCTGTGGCAGGAGCACGGGGGAGAGCACGTACCCCAAAGAAAAGATCCAGATATAGCAGTTGTTTGATTCCTTTACCACTGTGTTCCCACCCCAACAGGGAACACAAAACTAGAATACCTAAGAGTGAAATGGCCAAAGGGCAACAGATCAGACAAACTCTGTGTCGCTTCCCTCACAGAATGTGGGATACCATGTGAGATGAACTGCAGGTCACTTTGGCCCTCGGAGTGGTGAAGGAATCTCACAATGAGCGGACAATTCCCAGTGTCCTATTTCTGACCCAGGATAGCACAACCCGTTTCTGCATCAATTTCTGAAAGATCAACATGGTCTTGGCATTTGATGATTGACTGATGCAGAGAATAGATGAACACTTAGGAGAGTTTCAGCTGTCAAATATACATCCACTTCAAACGTCACAAAGGGATAGAGGCAAATACCCTTCATGCAAGAATGCTGGCAGGGAAACTTTTCACACCGTTTGGCTTTCATCAATTCAGGATCACATCATTTGACCAGTACAGAGTGGCACTGTTTTTTCAGAGACTAATGGATGAGCTATTACAATTGCATGGGACGTATGCAGCATGTAGGCTGATACAATCTATTAAAATATATATAGGTTCTGTATCTTCTTGCAGCATTCTACACATAGTGCAGTTGGCAGTACATTCCACAGTTTCAATACTCAGGATCCCTTAATCTGAGCTCTTATTTTCGGACAATTATTATCCCCTCCCAGGAGAGGATCTCAAGCTGAAGTTCTTCAGGGTCTATTTTCTGCTCCTCCTGCTGCTTACAGAGCTGACAGAATTATCCAGGAGACCTGGCAAAAGGAAGAATCCCTAGGGACTGTTCCATTGAATTATAAAGGTCATACTCTGGCCTGCCGAGTGTCAGGCATGTGAAATTTGTCTACTGATCAGCACCCTCTGTTCAACAGGATTTTGGTAAGTTGCTTGTTTCTGTATTAAAATTAGTGATAAGGGCTCAGGAAAAGTTCCAGCTGAAGCAGGGACCATCTGAGCAGGAATTTACCTGCACGGTGATTTGAAATGTTTATTCGTGTCCTGAAATCTTACTCGGGGTTTAGATGATCAGATCAATCAGGATAACAATTTTTTTAGGGCAGAAGATGAGTCTGGTTTGAGAAACCCCAAATGGGAGTACAAGAAAAAGCATGTTTTTGCCTTAGAGGAAACCAGGTGGTGGTAGACATCTAACCCTGAGCAGGTCCAGGAACTCACAGTGCAGGGAGAGGAGTGGGGATGAGCAATTGCCAGCTTGGAAAAGCAGCCTCAGGAAGGGGTGTCTGGTTTTCTAAGGAGCTGTAATCCATTAAAGCTTTGTGTCGCTCTGAGGAAGAGTTACTGACATTGGTTACTTTTAGTCTCCATGTCTGCTCTGCTTCCCACTGGGTCTGTCCCTCTCTCCTTTCCTGCACAGGTTCAGCTGCTGCTGGGGTTCCTTTCACCTCCAGAAAGGGAGCTAAAGCTGATCTCTCCCTTTTCCCCGGGTGCAGGCAGACACTGAGTTTAGCCTCGTCTGAGGAGGTATTTCTGTGAGCTGCCTCTGTGGGGTCTTGCTGGAAGTTGTGGGGATTGGAGCCCTACATGGACAAGTAGCTAGCACTCGGAGTTACGGATGAAGGAGGCAGGGTGTACATGGGCAAGACGGCAGTGCTGAGGGTAGTGGAGGCAAGCAGGGTGTTTACACAGGGAATCAGGTAGCATGGAGGATATTGGGGACAGGCAGCAGCTACACAGAGACAGACAAGGAGAGCTGAGAGTTTTGGTGACAGGAAGGTATATACATGTCAAGTGGGCAGCTCTGCTGAATTTAAAAGGTCCTTTGTAATTGTTGGTCCAAGGCCAGCACTGGGAACTTTTCCTGGGTGCATTTGTTCTGGTTTATAGGTGTCCTTGCCCTGGCAAACCACAGAACTGCACCCTGCGTATCACAGTGTTTACTCAGTTTTATTTCCAACTGTTGTTGTTGTTTGTAACTTCAGGTATTGCACCAGTAGAAAGAACCATTGATCTGTGTGTGACACTGTGCCCCCTATTTCTCATAGTGATATTATTAGGATATAATTATAGAATATTTATGATGCATTTCATGCAAGATGTGTCATGTAAGATGTCGCTGGAAATGTTATGAGGTTCTGAATATCATTATCCTATATATATGCATGTATCATGTGTGTACCTGTAGTCATGAATGTTGACTACGTATTGTTTTTTCTATTATAGTGACACGGGGGTAACGCCCACTAGGCAAGATGCCATCGGTCTAGGTAGTGGTTGGGAAGGGCCTATTCAGGGAAATGATCCAATAGAGAAGACAGTGGGACTTTGGAAGCGTCCGTAGACCTCTCCAGATAGCCTACAAGTAATAGATGTTATAACTCTACAAGGGCATGTGACTAGGCCACATAGTTCCACAATCCATTTCGGGGAGTTGGTTCCCAGGCCATTTCGTGGGGAAAGTACAAAGTTTTTAAACAAGCGGTTCCCACTACATGCTAAGCTAAAATCAGCTTGGTTACCAAAAGTGTGCACTGTGCTCCCTACTTTGAAGGAGGGGAAAAGTAGGAAAGAAATTCATGCTGCAAGGAGTCTGAACAAAGTCAGGCTGGTACAGCTCTGGGGTCATAGGCTAAGAAGCTGGTGGTTATTTTGCCTGTAACTGTTCTATTGTTGGTTCACGCAGAGTCTGCTCAGAGCCTGCGTGTAACTAGAGCTGGGTGTGTCCCTGCCTGTGGCAACACTGGTGGAGGTGCAGGACTGGGAGCGGGTCTTTAGCGGGTCACAACAGCACGTTGAGAGAGGGAGCTCAGGCTGATGAGTCATAGAGCTCAGGGGAACACCAGCGCCAGGTGGCACCCGGGATGAATCCGTCACAGTTTGCTCCTCACCTTTTTCAATCTCCCATTATACTCTGACCCCCCCACTCTCCACACTCTCCTTCCACATCCCAGGCTGCCCCGATTCCAGCAGCACGCTGGTCACCAGCGTCTGCTCCATGCTCCCCAGTCATCCCTGGATCGGACAATCTCAGAGCCACCCCACGCTCCCCACAGCACTTCCTCTGCAGGGGGTGAGGTTCTTCCTGTCACACCTGCTCCCTTGGCTGAGGGGGAATCAGTGAATGTGTCCCATTAGTGAGATATTTCACACGCGAGTGGAAAATGTCAATGCAGGCACCTGCCCGGCTTCTCTTGTTACATCCATAGGCACCATGTGACAGTCACAGGTGCTGCAGATGCAAGTGTAAGAAACCAACTGGTAGAGTGATGGGGAGCGGGCGGTGATGTGATCGTGATGATGCTGTCACCCTAATGACTAACAGCTAGAGATTGGCTTGTGCCCAGAAACACATGAGGGTCCAGGCTCTTACAAATGTTTGTTCAGCTGTAAGATTTTTAACTGGCTAGTCTCACTATCCATGTCAATGTACAAATTGTTCCTGATTCTTTCTTAACTCATGGTCTCAACTACTTTTCGGCCAGTCAGCATTTTAGACTTTGAATTCCCCACATTTTAGTGCAATTCAATGCCCGTTTCATCTTGGGTTATACGATGGGAGGACACATTCTTGATGTAATCTGTACCACTCAGTCTTTTACAGACTTTCCTCATGACCCCTCTAATTCATGTCCTTTGTAAAGTAACGATTCCAGTGTTTTCAAACTCTCTGTGTATGAGTTTCCAACAGCCCTTAAGCACTCTCCTTCCCCGTGCCACAACGCCTCTTGCTCAGCAATATCCTGTCTGAAGGGTGCCCAAAACTGCACTGAAGAGTCCAGAGGAGCATGAAATATTAACTTGAAAAATCTCATGGCATTGTATTTTCCATACAATTTCCCACCCCACTCCTCCTGGATCAAAAAGGTTTGCTTAGTTTCTATCCATGCTTCCACTGTGGGCAGGGTTTCCCAGAGCTGGATACCATGATGTTCCGATACCAGTCCTTGGCTCATATGTTTAAATTATAACCTTGTTAGGTGCGTTAGATAATGACAACAAAGATCATCTGCTAGCAAGCTGCCCATTCACCTGATTTTGTTAGCTCCCACTAAGGACTTTTCTGGAGTTGACTATGGGCAAAATAATCGGTGCCATCTGAAAATCTTGCCATCTCATTGGTTAATCCTTTTTCTAGTTTGTTAATAACTATACAATAATTACCATACAATTTGTTATAATCTGTGTAACCTCCTTGCTCTGCTTCTCTCCCTTCACAGGAACCTGGAGCATTTCTGACCCTGATCGACGTAGTGGCTGCCTCATGGCAGATTTCAACTTCACCCCGTCTGATTCTTCAATATTCATCCTCACTGGCATCCCTGGGCTGGAAGCTGACCACATCTGGATTTCCATCCCTTTCTCTATGTGTTACATTATGGGCCTGTTGGGAAATTTCACTGTTCTGTTTGTTGTAGGCAAAGAACAAACCCTGCACAAGCCGATGTACCTGCTGATCGGCATGCTGGCACTCACAGACATTGTCGCATCTACCTCCTTCGTGCCAAAGGCACTGTGTATATTTTGGTTCAATTTGAAAAGGATTACTGTGAAGGGCTGCCTCACCCAGATGTTCTTCTTTCATGCGCTTACCAATGTGCACTCAGCCATTCTAGTGATAATGGCCTTTGATCGCTACGTTGCCATATGTAACCCTCTGAGATACGACACCATCCTCACCAATGCACGAATAGCTAAGCTAGGGCTAGTGGGTGTGATAAGAGCTACTCTTTTCCTTCTGCCCCTGCCCCTGCTCCTGAGCAGGCAGCCATTCTGTGACAACCGTATTATCCCCCATACGTACTGCGATCACAATGGTGTGGCAAAGATTTCATGTGGGGACACCACAACAAGCAGAATGTACAGTTTGGTGATAGCTTTTGTAGCTGTCGTGTTAGACCTGACACTCATTGGCCTGTCCTATGGTCTGATCGTCAGGGCCATCCTCAGAATCTCCTCCAAGAAAGTCAACCAGAAAGCCCTCAACACCTGCTCAGCCCACATCTGTGTGATAATGCTGTCTTATCCTCTTGGACTCTTCTCCAGTCTGACACACTGGTGGTTTGGTCCTGGCATCGCTCCGTACGTTCACATCATCTTGGCGAATATCACTTACCTCCTTCCCCCGATGCTCAACCCTATCATTTATGGGGTCAAAACCAAAGAGCTTCGGGACAAAGTGGTCAAAATTATGTGCAGAATGCATTCACCTCATGCTACTGAATTTAAATCCACATGACAAAAGAGGTTTTAGGAACTTCCCTATGTTACCGTGAATTTCAGGGGTGTTTACCCCAGAATGTGATCAAACTAATCACAACCATATGAAGTTCATTGTCCACAGTGAATTAATAATTATAACACTACATAGTTAAGGACTGATTAGACAGCAGGCTTTTAGATGCAAGGTCGAAATCTAGTAGGCAGTTTCTGCTAATCTAAATGGGAGGAGTTGACGGACAAGTAATCGTGTGAGAATGGGAGAAGATAAATGGATGGAAACCTTGAATCTAAACACCTCTAATATTAGAAGTTTACTGAGAGTTAATAAAAGTGATGATCCAGTAGGGGTCACTTTGGCCTCTATGCTTTGTAGAAGTTATAAAAGAATAGTTAATACATTGACAATTTGGATCAGTTCTCAGAGGTCATCTTGAGAGACCTTTTCCCTGACACTCTTCGTCTCCAGTGTGTCACTAAGTGGCCACTGTGAATCTGCCGTCTACTCAATTACTCAGGTGCTAAGTAAATAGCTGGGATGTTCTAGACCTATTGCTTATTTCTGTGTGTGCTTCAATCTAATAAATTGCAGTGTTAGACAAGAACATGCTGACTTGCATTGAATCTTTGATCAGATAGAATTGCTATGTTTCCATTGATTTATTCCTTCCTGGAGTGAACTGTTACATTGCCCTGATGGAAGTTCTGAAAACCCTGGGTTACAGACTGCTGTGTAAAAGTACACCAGTGCCTTGGGGTCAAATAGCTTATGGCTCTGGGCAGTCGATTTTGGAGTTGCTTTCAACTGGAAGTTTCCAATCCCACACCAACCATTCCCATTAGATACCTTTGACAGTTGAAGCAGCAGTGGAGAGTTTTGTCTGTGGTTCCTGGCCTCACACTCTGAACAAAAAGTAGAGCACTTTGTTAGCTTGAATGTCTCAAGCACATAGATGACACAGAGGACAAAGAGTTTTGTCAATTTGGCTTGTTTGCTCTTGTATTGTATTTTGGCAACGCTACAGTTGACAGATTGTATTCTCAGATGAACTTGATCAAAACAAAACTGTGCAAGAAAATGCAAGAGGAATATTTTAGAATATACTGCTTCTGTTAGTGCATAGATGCAACGACGCCAAATCTGTGAAGAGTTTGCACCAATGTAAGAAATGATTGTATTGGTCAATGCTTTGTTTTGGGCTACGCCTGCCCTATTTTTAACACCACTATTCACATTTTTTTTTAAATGCCTCCCAACCTTCAGTAGGGATACAAGTACCAGAAGGGGGGTGGGGGGGTTGATTTTGAATTTTTCATCTCATAGTTCTGTTGTAATGTGTACAAACACCTACTGGGTCTTGCAGCTTTCTTTTAAAATCAAACCTTTACTAGGTATTTAATTAAAGTTTTCATTTGTTATTTGATGTACAGACCAATGTGTTAATAGAAGTGTGATGGTGCTGTTCCTGGTGGGACCCAACTGAGAGTGCCAAGTCAGGACAAATTGCTTCAAGCAGGGCAGTTACAGTCCAAAGCTGGGGTTTCTCCACCTCTAAGGCACCAAACCAGGCAAACAGAAAAGACTTTGGTTTCGCCTCACTGGCTAGCCTTAAGTCATACAAGCAATTCTCTTAGACACTCCAGTTTCCCAGTATCACCACCAACAGCCACTCGTTCTGGGGACAAATGGTTATGAAAACCAATACCCCAAATAAAGAAAATGGTTCTCCCCAATTCCAAAGAATCAGGCCCCAGATCCAGGTCAATATACAAATCAGATCTTACCCACAAATCACGCTGTTGCCAATCCTTTAGAATCTAAAATCTAAAGGTTTCTTTATAAAAGGAAAAGGGTATAGGTGAGGGTTAGAAATGGTTAAATGAAACCAATTACATGCAATAATGGCAAAGTTCTTGGTTCAGGCTTGCATCAGTGGTAGAATAAACTGCAAGTTCGAATCAAAATCTCTAGAATAGATCCACAGCTGGGATGGGCCATCAGTCTTTTGTTCAGAGCTTCCATTTGTAGTAAAGTTCCATCCAGAGATAGGAGGAAGACTAAAGACTGGAGACTGATTACTGAAGACAAGATGGAGGTGGGGCACCACCCTTTTATAGTCTTTCCAGGTGCAGGAATTTTCTTTGTCCTTTGCTGTAGAAACTTACAGCAAAATGGAGTTTTGAGCCACATGGGCAAGTCCCTGCATACCTTGCTAAAACACAGGATGTGTCTGCCTTCCCTTAATGGGTCCATTGTGTAGCTGATGGTTCTTAATGGGCCATCAAGCAAGCCAGGCAGAGCTAACAGCAACTTGTCTGGGATGTCACCCAAAAGCAAAGCATCAATTTGAGACACAGACATTACATAGCCAAGATTCATAACTTCAACAACAAAGGTACAAAGCCACACGCAACCTTAAATTAGAGTGAATAAATGAAGACTAGGCACAGCTCTTCTGAAAGGTTGCCAACCCCTGGTCTAGATGCATGCTCTTTGGAACCCCCTTACATGTAGTTGAAAGCAACTATCACATCCCCGCCCCCCATCCTTCTGTTCTGCAGACTAAATAATCCCAGTTCCCTCAGCCTCTCCTCATAAGTAATGTGCTCTAGCCTCCTAATAATTTTTCTTGCCTTCCCCTGGACTCTTTCCAATTTTTCCACATCCTTCTTGCAGTGTGGGGCCCAACATTGGACCAAAAAGTGTGGATGCCTCGGCCGTGGTGGCCACACCTTCTCCCTGCCACTGATGCCCTCCCCTACTTTATTCCATGCTTCCACCTCTTCCTGTCACTGTTATGCCTGGTGGCCATGGCCCTTGCTGAGTCCTGACTCCCTCATCTCCTCCAACTCTTCCTCTCTGCCACTCACTGAGTTTCTCCTCCTCTCCACTTACCAACCCTGTGGTCCCTTGCCTCTCACATGCTGACTCCCTCCTCTTATCTACCCCCTGCATGTGCTCTGACTCCCTCCTCTCCTCTACCAGAATCCCTCATACCCCACAGTTTCTATTCCGTGGGGCATCTCTGTGTAAGAGAGAATCACATTTCAAAGCGGCCCCTGGCCTCTTGGCCCCCTGAGTTCAAGGCCCCTTAACTAATTTGCTCCAGTATCAACAGGCTGTTGAGGTTCCATAGCTGGGCCAAGTGTAGAAGCCTGATGTCAACCAAAGAGCAGAGGCATGCCAATGCCATAGGTGATTAAGGGTATGTCTACACTACGCAATTAGGCTGATGTTGTTTAAGTCGATCCAGCCTCTGATTTAAGTCGGTCAATTTTGCATGTCCCCACTATGCTCCTTGTGTCGGCTGAGTGCAGCTTCACTAGCAGAGCTTGCATCAATGCATGGAGCCCTGCACTGTGGGGCTCTATCCCACAGTCCGTGGAGACACGTGACATGTTGAGTTGGGCTTGCAATGCCTCGTGGAACCAAAATATTTGTGCTAGTGGTTACAGTAACATGGCGTTAGCCTCCCATGATGCACTTATCTCCCTCCCTCCCTGAAACCCATGGCAAACAAACCAAGTCTTTTTTTCCAAAGCCTGGCTTACCTGCGCAGGTGCCATAGCACGGCGAACATGGAGCCCACTCAGCTGTACACTGTTGTTGTGGGCATTACAAGCAGCTTGCACCTTATTCTGCAGTATTTGCTAAGCTGAACTGGAGCCAACACACAGAACAATGTGACGCTATGCAAGTAGCCCTGTAGCGGATCAGCAACTCACCCCTGCGGCGCCTCCCGCTGGTCATACAGGAATTACCTCGTCTTCAGCACAGGGCGCCCTCTGCAGGCTGGTGTCTCGCTGTCCACTGACCCCATGTCTCTCCCTGGACCCCGGTGTCCTGTACCTGGGATGCTGCCCCCTGACAGTACCCTCACACTCTGCCTCTGGGTCTCCCCTCCCCGGGGAACCCCCGACCCTCTGAGCCCCACCTTGCCTCAGTCTAGACTACTGTCAGTCATCATCAATCCCCCACTCCCTGGGGCAGACTGCAGTGTAACAGCCAGTCACCACAGGCAAGGGGGTTGGCCTGATGCCTCTGCCTATCCATGGGCTGCGCCCTGCAACACCAATATCCCTTCTAGGCCTCAGACTAGGCCTTGAAACCTGGGGAGTTGCCAGCCTGGAGCTCCCCAGCTCCTCAGGCCTTTCCCCCCAGCCCTGCTCTACTCCAGATACCTTCTCAAGCTTCCCCAGCAGCCAGGCCAGTCTGCTTCCTATAGAGGAGGAGACTCTCTCTGACTGTACCAAAGTCTGGGTCTTTATAGGACCAGCTGGGCCATAATTGACCCAGCCACAGCTATGACTACTCTGCCTCAGCTGCTTTCACTTGCAGCCCTTTGCTGGGTTGCCTTTCCCCCAGCCCTAGCCTTTGCAGGGCTGCTTTTAACCTCCTCAGGTCAGGAGCGGGGTCATCACCGTACTACAAGCCCCAAAAAGCTCTCCAGGTTCATCAAACAGGAAATGAAAATTCACAAGTCCCCTGGGCTTTAACAGGAGTGCAGCTCTTTCTGTGTACCTGGCTGATGTGCAGTGGAGTTGGAAGTGCTCTCCAGAGCGG
>VOCN01053692.1:0-29503 GCA_007922305.1 Dermatemys mawii
GTAATTTTAACCCATCACCATTTGTTATCCACATTCAAACACTTCTGGAGCAATTTGAAAAGAGATTTCAACAGTTCACCATCATTGAGCCTGTAGTTGCCTTTCTTGTGAATCCTTTTATTTGCCAAATAGAGGTAAGAGAAATGGCTACATCAATTGCGAGTCTCATTCAAGTAGGAACAGAAGAAGTGGAACTGGAGATTTTGGACCTTCAAAATGATATTGTTCTAAAATCCTGCGCAACAGATGAAAACTTTTGGAATCAGACTGACCGAAGAAAGTTTCCTGCCTTAAAAAATGCAGCATAAAAAATAAAATCTTACTTTGGTTCTATTTATCTATGCGAAGTTCTGTTTTCAAGAGTGAACATCATAAAATCAAAATACAGATCTCGGCTTACAGATGCCCATCTTGACAATTGCTTATGAATGGGAATATCATCCTACTCTCCCAACTACAAAAAATTGGCTGAAGAAATGCAGTGCCAAAAATTACACCACTTCCACTGCATACATCCGACAAAGTGGGTATTAGCCCACAAAAGCTTATGCTTCAATACTTTAGTTAGTCTTTAAGGTGCCACAGGACACTTTGTCACATGTGAATTAATGATATCTATTTTCTATTAAGTGCTGATAAGCGCATATGATTAACTTGTGTTTAACTTTTTTTCATATGTTTGTTTATTGAAATCCAGATACAAGAAACAATACAAAGAATATTTTTAATTAACCATAACTGGCTATCTATGTTAAAGTAAGAACAATAAATATATTTGGACGAGCAGTTCAACAATGTTTTACTTTTTTAAAATAAATAAGATGAAAACTGTTTATGATATTTATTTTGTAAAAACTTAATTTTTCTTACAGGTAGATTAAAAAAGAGCAAATTCACACAGTAAAGTGAAAAAGTAATTGCCAAATAATTTAATTAATATCTTTTACATGTAAAATTGCCTTTTTTATCTTATGGATTCATATATTATGTAATATTAAATATGATGTTTTTCATATTATTTAATGTACAAATACAAAATAAGCCTTGAAAAATTGTTGGCGCCCGCCACACTCTTCTGAAAACATGAATGTGCTATTGACCACAAAAAGGTTGGGAACCACTGCTCTAGAACATATTTTCGTTCTCAGACTGGCTCCAGCATCGGCATGTCAGCCTGACATAGGATCTGCCCCATCACATTCTAATCAAATCTGCCTTGTCCTGTTCCTCTCCACCCACACAAAAGATTTGATATTCTGAGTAAAGAGCAAAGGCCCCTCCTTGCTCTTAGCCTAGAATCCCTGTTTGATCCTGCACAGGGAGAATGATCCTGTGCTTGACATCTGTTTATCACCATGGAAACAATATAGGGCTGGCCCTTTGAGGGAGTGAAGCATGTTTGGTCAGAAGGCAAGTGGAGCAAAATCCCCTTTTACCACCCTGCCATTCTGACAAGAAACAAAAATGTGCTCTGGTTAGTGAGCTCTTCATGCGCCCATTGTTGCATCCCCGAGATACTCTCTTGGTAGGGATTTCAGTGTTCCACTCTGGCATTGTGGCTTAGGAGGTCCCACTTGTAAATCTGATGATTGAAATGTCTGAAAGCTTGTGATAACAGGTAAGTAGCACCTTCCCCTCTATTAGCCTCAGCTCTGCTATAGAACTTGTTGGGTAGTTTTTGTAAGTCTTTGCAACTTGAACATATTTCTCTTGAGAGCAGAGTAAAATAATCAGCTTCTTAGCAGCAAAGCAAACTCTACATCTTTAACTTGGCTATTAAAACTAGTCTGTGACAATCCCAGTGCATGCAGAATAACTCTCCCTAACAATTGTATATAGTGGCAGCATGTCACTAGCCTCCAAACTCCAGATTGGCACAGTCTGTAACGCCTCCATAGAATGCATTCTGCAGTGTCCTCTTAGGGCAGCATGTTTGCCTCCCGAGGTTAGATGTCATTGGACTTCCTTTAGGCTGATGCACTGCCTCAAAGATTTGTGGGGGCAGGAAGGTGCACAGACTCCAGACACTGAGCATGCCCGTCAGCACCAGGGCAGGAATTGAAACAGCATTGCCTGGAGCTATCTCTGGGATTACTCGAAAGGTTGGTGTTGGCCTTCAGGCTTGTCTACAGCGGGAAAGTTATTGAAATAGCTGTTCTGGATTAACTCTCTGTGTGGACTTTTACTGCTCAATAAGAGTACCCTTTTCTAATTTAGTTTCAAGCTTAGTCCAAATCCAAAGTGAATTAAGCTAAATGAGCAAAAGGCACTCGTCTTCTAGAACAGAATGTCTGCACAGGGCCTTAGACAGATGTAGCTATTCTGGGAAACTTCCATGGGTAGAGACCCTGACTGCTCCTGGTGATGCTAGTGGGAGGCACTGGCTTCAATGGAGCAGTGAGGCCAAAGCAGCGACTCTCCTCTAAGTCGGCTCCTCTTTTGAAGGGACACTGGCTCCCGGGGGCACTCATCCCTCCACACAGCTCAGCTGAGCTGCTCCCACCTGCCAGCTGCTGCCAGCAGTCCCTCCTCCTGCCTGCTCAGCTGCAGCAGCAGCCTTTGCCTGCTCACTTCTCCCCTGTTGGTTGAGGGGGGCCAGACAAATCAAAGCCGTGGGCCCGATCCAACCCTTGGGCCATAATTTGGAGACCCCCTGATCTAAAAGATCAATGCAATAAAATAACCAACATACTCACATCCCTTTCAAAGCATACCCAAAAGGGGTCTGGCAGTTTGGGGGAGCCTAACTGAAATAGGAGCAAGCTGATTGCAACCTACTAGATAAAAGGTTATAGATAAGTTACTGCAACTGCAGGGGTGTTTTCCTTCTTAACCCTCTGAAAGATAAGACCTTAACTTGAAAGGGGACATCTTGGAGAAGAGGAGACCTACTCTGATGTCCCCTCTGCTCCGCCAGAGTTAGGCAAAGCACTCCTTGAACTCTGCACTCAGCTCTCTCGTCTCTTGAGATTACAAACTCTCTGCTGCTCTGACATCCACAGGTTTTTTCATTTTTATTTGTGGGTTTGGATTGTGAGGAATTAATCCTTTGATTCCTTTCATCCCACTCCCCATGTTCGTTATCCTTCATTTGTGAGCAGTCAGTTCATTTGGTTTGTCACCCCCACCAAGTATAGCAGTGCTGGAGGGATCCAGCTCTGCTAAAACAGAGTTTGTGTGTATTGTACACAGGACCGTGGCATATCCTTGAGCTATGCTGAAGCCTGCCCCTGTTCCAGGCTTTGGAGTCACTTATAGGAATGGGTAAGGGCCCATCTGTGCTCCAGAATGAAACCAGGCCCCAATCCTCTCTAGCAGGGCCTCTCGAAGTGCTGGTGTGGAAGGCAGGGGAGTGACATGTATCTTTGGGCTATGACGTCTCAGTCTTATGTGAACTCAGAGAAAAATTTTAGCTGCTTTGCTCAGAAAATCTGTTCAGAAGCCCTGTAGGCATTCGCTAAGGCCATTGTAGACTAATGGCCTGTGAAATGTCCTAATAAACAGAACTACTTCAAAAAGTGTGGGAACGTATCTGAAGCTCTTTTGTTTGTCACCCTTAAACTGCAACTGGGAAGATTTCAGCCTGGACCAAAACTCTGACTGAATCTTAATCTCTGGAAAATAGTGGTTCCTATTGGCACCCAGATACAGCTGTAACGAGTGGTATGCATAGGAGCTGTGTACAAAGGGCCAGATCCTCTTCTAGTGTGAATCGACTTCAGTGCAGCCAGGCCTGTCTACACTGGCTGAGGATCTGCTTCAGAATATGTAACTCTACAACGCTTTGTTCTTTCTGAAATGGACCCACCAAAGGCACTTGTACCCGAGCTGGAAACCAGGGCTATGCTGTCAGAGACCACCCAGCACCACCTGCCTTGTGCAGAAATACAGCCCTTTTCCTAAATCAGAGCCGTAATTACTTGAGGTAATACCCCGTCAATGTGTGTGTGCCTCCCTTAAAATAACAAACCAAATCCCAACAATAAACCAGACATTCTCCCTTCAGAGATGAGCTGTTATCTAGGTGGATAACGGGTGTCTGTCTACTTCCCTTCCTTCCGAGTCCTGAAGCAAGCAGCAACCTCCTCTCAGCCTATCTCTCCCCATCCCCTCCCCCGTTGCCTAGCAACAGGCCACTAGATTTCCCACCCTTTCTTTCCTGAAGGGAACAAGAAGGCTGTCCAACATGGAGGATCACTTGTCCTTTTACAAAACCAAAATGGCAGATCGTAACAAACCCCTATAAACACTGTTGTCAGTAGCTACTGATGTGGTGCTCTGCTCTTCTTCGATGATGATATCAGTTGGCTGCGTGCGTGTTCCCTCTATGTGCTGTCCCAGCTCTGCGCAGAGAGCTGACACAGCAGACCCCGAGAGAACCCCCAAAGACCACAGACTCTAGTAAGGTACTAAGGCACCCGGGCCAGGTTTATTGTCAAATGAAACACAGTCTCTAGCTTCGCTGGATTAGAGATCAACAGGTCTGCTAGTTCCTATGTGCTCCCCAAACAATGGACACAGCTCAGTTAGTGGCAGGACGCCACTAGGCTGGACAAAGATGTGGACTCCGAGACCTACTTTTATACAGTGCAGGACCGATTACACATCTCTACTGTCACATTGAAGTACAGCCCCTTGGCTCAATAGGGTGCTGTCTCCCCCTTTGATCATGTTGATTCAATCAAATAGATCTATCCATCATGCTGTCCTTTTCACCCTGTCTCTGAGGTGTACCTGGCTATTCCTTGTTGTCTCTGTGAAGTGTCCTCGTGACGTCCAGGTGCCATCTTGGCACAACTACTTATATCATTAGTGTGTACTTTCTAGCAGACCTTTTCTTGCCAAGTTCGGCAGTTAGGGCCTGCCTCTGGCTCACGGCCCAGCTTTAGCAATGCCTTTGCTTACTTTGGTTCAGGCTTCAGGCCTCAGACTAGGCCTCAGGCTTCCTGCTACAACTGATACAAGAGTTTATATTTCAGGGCTGTATCTTACTACAAACACCATTACCAAGTATCCGGTCATAATTTGAATAGGGTGGAACTCACATTATAAGAAAGCTTCACCTGACCACCCAGCAACTTGATGCTTCTCCAGGGTTAGAAACAAGGGGAAGTTGGAGAAGCCGGTTGGCAAAAGTTACTCTCTGGTTTCCTTAAAAAAAAAAAAAAAAAAAAAGGCATTTGAGCTAAAGTTTTATTTTTGGAAGTGTTCAGGATGGGCTGAAAACCTACAACTTGCTAGTCTGATTATGGGTACTGTTGGATTTTGTGGTTCCCAATAAGTCAGAGGCCAGGCAGAATCAAGGGGTTTTGATATTTTATTCAATTCAATACAATGTGCACAAAGAGGGAGAGCCCCTGCTAACCAGAAGCAGCCAGAGTCTCTAACCAGAAGCCCCGCCCCTTTACTCCACATGCTGAGCTCACTCCCCCTCCCCCTGGGTGGTGAGTGATTCCAGAATGTTCCTAGGGTGGTGAGCCAGAGCATGCCTCTCTATACATATGTATCTTCCAAATAACATTTTGTTTAAACTGAACACAAACACACCCTTCAGTACACAGGGCCATTAGCAAAAGTGTAAGTAGCTAATAGCCATTGGGCCACTATTGCTGCACTAGGTGCAGTTGTGAAATTGGGGCCCCACAACTTGGTACCAGATTTTCAAGATTACCCAGGAGTTCCCATTAAGAAGAATGGAGGTGTTAAGGGTTAAAAATATTGAGCTAGGCAAAAGCTTTTTGCTTCTGTAGGGTTATTGTATTTTGCTAGTATTTCTTTCTTTGACCTTGTTTTTAAACTCTGTGTTCTATTCTCACACGGATTGCTGATTTTTGGCCTGTGCCTTTATTTTAAGATTATGCGTTTGTTACTTCTGTACTTGCTTAAAGAATGTGCTGTATTCATACTCCGTTAGAATATTGTAGCTGTTAAGAATTGCTGCTCGTTGAATGATGAATTGTCTTGAGACAGATGCTGACCCAGAGGTCACGGACCCTTGGTTTATGTAACTGCTTGCTATTACGCATGCCTCTGGCACATACTTTGCTTTTAACCCCTCCTCTGTACCCTATAAATCTCTCATGCTGCCTTAAATAAACTGAACATCACATCAACCCTGCTAGCCAGGGGCGACTTGGAGTGTTCTTCTTTGATCAAAGCTGTTTGGTTTAACTCTTCGTGGTCTCTGACTGTTGTGAGCTTTACCTTCAACTCCGCTCTTTCTCGGGATTTCAGGTAAGGGTGAGATGCACCTTTTGATTTTCCCCTACAGAGGCTACTGGGAAACCTGGCCAGATGTGCTCAAACCAGCATTGTGGAGGGAGCTGCTTTGGTTGCACTTAGAGTGCTTTTGGTTGGGGACACTGCTGTGCGTTTGTGTTTGTGTTGTGCAGGACAGTATGATATACTGCATAAAGCTAAAATAATGAGCCATACAGAGAAAAGAGACACAGTTAAGAGTTTACAAGACAAGGAAGACTTCGTAGCACCTTAGAGACTAACCAGTTTATTTCATCGGATGCATAGAATGGAACAGAAGTAAGATGTATTTATATACACAGAAAGAAAAAAAAAAAGGTTGTATATTACTATACCAATTCTAAGAGGCTGTTTAATTTGGATGGGCCATTATGAGCAGGAAAAAAAAATACATTTTGAAATCTTAAACCAGTTAAGAGTTTAGTTCATTTCTCAGAGGTGAAAATAATCTGATGCTGAGCTTTAATTTCATTTCCCATGTTTTGGCAATGCTGTTCCTAAAAGCTGTCCATGGCTGTAATTTTGTTTGTATTTCAATAAAACCTGCTTTTTGGGTTGCTCAGACTGCCTTGTCTTCTTACACCACTTGAACAGGCCATTTTATTTCCTTTTCCTTTGTCCTCCGACACAAGAATGAACAGAAAATTAACCTTTTTATAGTATCTCTCTCGCTAAACCTATAACCAGCCCTCTCTGCTCTCAAGAATTCCATCATCTCAGAATAGTAGATAATATTATCTCCAGCACTGACTGGTGAATTCTAGATCGGGGTCGGCAACCTGTGGCACGTGTGCCAAAACTGGCACACGAGCCTATTTTTAATGGCACGCTGAGCTCCCAGCTGTCAGCCCTGCTCAGCCCACTGCCAGCCTGGGTGAACAGAACCCCAGGCTGGCAGTGGGCTGAGTGGGCCAGCAGCTGAGACCCCAGCTTGCAGTGGGCCCACAGCCCCAGCTACAACCAGAGCCCAGCCAGAACCCATTGCCAGCCGATGCTGGGGCGCTCCGCTGCAGTTGGAGGCGTGGCGCTTAGCATGCTCCCAGCTGGGGTCCTGCTGGCTGCTAGAACTCTCCTTCAGTCTGGCGCTAGCAGCCCTGTGTGCCGGACTAAGCAGCAGGCAGTCAGGCAAGTGAGAGGGGCTAGTGGGAGGCGCACTGTAGGTGGAGGTGTCCGCATCCCAGCCTGTCCTGCTGCCCCTTTCTCACCACTGTGGCTGGACACCAGGGCACTGCAGGCAGGTGCCGTTCCTGCGGTGTGCATTGCTGCAGCCCCTGGGGGGTAAGGAAAGGGAGCGGCAGACCAGGGTGTCTTCTGCTGCCGCCCACCCATTTGCTTTCAGATGCAGTGCCCTCACAGCTGGCCCACAGCTCCCTTGGCACGAAGAGGAACAGCGTGAGGCAGGGACCCATCCACCATCCACGTAACCTGGCCACAACCAGGACTGTCCCAGGCCATGTCCAAGCCCCCACCCCCTGGGACTTCCCCTATAGACCCCAAACCCCTGCCCTGAGCCCCTCACACCACCCAACCCTGACTCCTGCACCCCCCATGCTCCCAGCCCTGACTCCTGCAATATCCAAATCCCCACTGCCTGCCCTGAGTGCTCCCCAAAAACCCACACATCCCCAGCCCCTGAGTTCCTCCCCCTGAGGGAGTTTGCAATACAACAGTACCTGTAAGAAATTTAAGTTCCTTTCACCCCTGTCGCAACCACAGACCAGCAGAGGACTAAGTGGGATCAGAAGGCTGAGCAGCTCAGTCCCCTGCCGGCCAGGGTCCAGACCTCCAGTCCCTCTCAGCCCATTGCTGGACTGGGGTACCAGCAGCCAGCCTGGGGCTCTGTTCCTCAGCCCAATGCTCTTTAGCCCTTCTGTGCTGTGGACCACATTAGAAAATTCAGCAAGGTAAAGAAAAGAAAAGGATCACGCTAAACTGATAAGATCTGCATTTTAATTTGATTTTAAATTAAGCTTCTTAAGTATTTTAAATACTGTATTTACTTCAAATACAACAATAGTTTATTTATATAGTATAGATTTATAGAGAGAGACCTTCTAAAAACGTTAAAATGTATTACTGGCACGCGAATCCTTAACTTACAGTGAACTTGGCACACCACTTCCGAAAGGTTACCGACCCCTGTTCTAGATTGCAGTGAGATTGGTGTCACTGAGCTGTGCATGCCTTTAACAAGGCTGTGCATTGGAGAATAAAATCTGATTTAAGAAGGTAATTGATCCAGTCTAGCAACAGCAAAATGAGCTCCCAGTAGTGGCAACCTAGAACAGCCCAAATGGAAATGTTACCTACACCTTAAAATCTAATGCTTAAATTACTTAAGAGCCTTTGGCCTTGTCGGTGTGGGAAAAGATTTTTTGGTTTAAATGAAGGTCTGAAGTTTACCCATTATAGCTGCATGGATCTGATGCTTGTGGACATTGAGTTCAGTATCCAATGGGCCTTTGTTGGTTTGGTTTATATCAATTGAGAAGGGGTTTAAGCCAAACCACCCCCAGTAAGACATTCTTCTGCTGGAATAAGAGTGCCCCAGCAGATAGAGTTACACCACTGGCATCACTATTTCTAAACAGCTGCATTGACCTGAGTTCTAGTCATACCCATCACTCATTTCTCAGTTTCCAAAGCATACAATATTAGGAAATACAAAATTAAGATTTAAATGTAAATTCCATTGTCTCATAAAACAGCAAGACTCCTAATTTATTCTGTCACAAAACCATCCACCCCAGTCGTAGCTTGAACCAGATTACCAATTCTAATTAATCTAATTTTGAGTCTGAAGTGCCTTAGGTATTGCATCTGTCAGTATCTTCATCAATCAGTGTGTATAACTTATGGTAAAGTATAGCACTGGCACTGATCTTACACGGAAACAAAATACCAATCACAATGACTAACCTAATCTTCAGCCTTGACAGTCTGCAAAACATGTCAGTCAGTTTCATGGTATTCCCCTGATAACCAAGACCTAAATCCCATTTTCAAAAGTGAATGAGAAACTTGAGTGTAACCTCAGTGAAAATCAAAGGTGCTCACCATTCTAACTCAGCCACTGAAAATATGAACCTGTTACCAGTTTGGATCATCATAATTTCTGTTTATATTAAAGCACTGTTCCTTGAACACTTGTCTGTAATTTTCACACTTTTCTTTAGGAAGCTATTTCTAAAATCTTTCATGAATGAAAGAAAAAATCCCCATACTTTTGAAGCCTGTGACACAAAGTTTAAAACAGAAGGACAGCATCAGCTAGGGGAAACTCAGAGCTCTACACTGGAATGATGGGGATCTATAGCATCTGGTCCAGAGCTAACAAAGAAGGTGACCTAAACCTGGTTGTGCACATCTGAACATGTGCTTCTTTGTAAGCACGTGTGTTCCATTGAATGGGACTCTGCATATAGCGTTAAATACAAGTTTGCAGGACCCAGGCTTATGAATCAGCCATGCATGTCACACGAATTTGACTTTCGGAAGCAGAGAACTTTTATGTTGGAATGGATTTGGTGTGTGCCCTGAGAACTTGAGCTGAATCGAGAGCTCACAGTTTGAATGGGCCCTAGGGTAAAGCTGATTTGGGAAGTTTCTTTAAGAAAGCGTTAAATTCCCTGGTGCTGCAGTGCATTAACTCTGCTGCCTTTGCTTTGATCACATTTTTTAGCTGTCAGTTTAAAATAGTCTCAAAACTGTGTTTTGGGTGCTGCAACGGGAAACAAACACTTCAAGCATCTGCCAGAATTGATCAAGGTAAAAATGTCTGATTTGAGGACGGGAGGAAATAAACTTTTAAATAACCCCTCCCAGGTTCCTGCAGTGCTGGGGGTTCTCATAATGCATGTAACTCCTTGTTTAATCTTTGCTGCCTATGACTAAATTTGTTAAAGCACAAACACTTCCAAGGCCTGCCGCTGTGCTTGTCAGACAGGAGTTTGAAATCCCCTTTATTTATGTGCAGAGCATTCAGAAGAGCCTGGAAGCTGAGCATCCTTCCCACCAGGCTGGAGGAGCATCTCAAACGCTCTTGACCCATTTATGGCAGCATATTTCTGTCAATAGCTTCAGCAGATTGCGTGTTGTCTATTTCATGTTGGCTGTGAAATACAGACCACCTGATGGAAACCTTATTTCAGAATGTCAACGCTGGGAGCTTTGAAGGGCAGGCAGCGTTCGCAGCCCTCACATTTGCTCCTCTCACATGCGGCAGGTGCCCCGCGGGGCCGAGAGCTGCTTTTCTTTCTTTGCACGCTTTCTAAGACGCTTTGTGGCTGTAAAGCTGCAATTGAGGCTTTGGCTGTGCAATCTCCTTCTGGGCTTTTCTTCCAGACTTCTTTAAATTGGGTTCTTTGCAGACCTGCTTTTCTCAGCCTCTTTATTTGTGTTTCAGCCTGAGAGAGGATAAAAGCATTTAGCTACTACCCGTGCCACAGCAGAGTGAATAATCCCCACAAAGCCCCGCAGGCTGCAGGTGGGGGGAGGCCGGCAGGTATACTGTTTAATTGCAAAAATAAAGTATCAGCCCAACTATTCATTTGGCATTTATCCATAATCAGCGAGCACTAGGGCAGGCCTATTTTGAGGTGAGCTGCAGCTGATGACCGGAGGGCAAGAAAGAGGCCTTATCCTGTTACTGCAGCTACAATGAGCCGGGGGAACAGAGCTGCGCCCTGGAGTGGATATTGCCCAGTGAGCTGAGCCGAGGTTGGATTCTGAAGTGGGGCAGCTCGCTGGAGTCACTAGGTTTGGGGGATGGCAGGATGACTCTAGCATGCCTGGTTTGTTCCTGGGTCCCCAGGGGACACCCCATTCACTTTAGCTTGGTGAGGTGGCAATTATCTCTCAAGGTGCTGCCCTGGTAGTCATGGCCCAGTGGCATTGTGGGAGACGGGAGGGTTTGAGCCCGCCCCTTACACCACTGACTCCTCCTCAGTCACGGCAGAGCACAGCCCACCCTGTGGGCATGAGGGGGAGCTGGGATCTGCGTGCCCCTGGGCAAAGCACCCCTGGATCCTGAGGAAATGGCCTGGTTCCTCAGCCTGAGGCACTGTGCCGCCTGTCCCACCCCACCCCTTTAAAATGAGCCCTGGCTATTGGCCATGGTCCTTGCCCCAAGGACAGCACTATTGAGCATGGCCAGGAGAGGGGGGTGGAGAGAAGAGGAAGACCCCCCTGCCCTCCCCCGCCAGTTTCAGGTCTAGTCTACACTGGCAATGTTACAGCACTGCCGTGGCTCTCCCAGCACTCTAAAAAACCATCTCCACGAGGGGAATAGCTCCTAGGGCTGGGACACTGCCCACACTGGCGCTTTGTAGCACTGAAACTTGCTGCACGCAAGGGGGTATTTTTTCACATCCCTGAGTGAGAAAGTTGCAGTGCTGTAAAGTGCCGGTGTATACACAAGCCCTCACCCTCTTCTGCCAAGCAGCAGGGCTCCACGCTGGCTGAGCCTCTCTGGACGATGGTGGTGTAGTTCATCTTAACCTCTGAGGATAGGACAAGAAGCAATGGGTTTAAATTGCAGCAAAGGTTGTTTAGGTTGGACATTGGGAAAACTTCCTGTCGGGTGGTTAAGCACTGGAATAAATTGCCTGCGGAGGTAGTGGAATCTCCATCATTGGGGATTTTTAAGAGCAGGTTGGACAAACGCTTGTCAGGGATGGTCTAGATCAGTGGTAGGCAACCTATGGCACGTGTTCCGAAGGCAGCACATGAGCTGATTTTCAGTGGCACTCACACTGCCTGGGTCCTGGCCACTGATTCAGGGGGCTCTGCATTTTAATTTAATTTTAAATAAAGCTTCTTAAACATTTTAAAAACCCTTATTTACTTTACATACAACAATAGTTATATATTAAAGACGTATAGAAAGACCTTCTAAAAGCGTTAACATGTATTACCGACACGCAAAACCTTAAATTAGAGTAAATAAATAAAGACTCGGCACACCACTTCCGAAAGGTTGCTGACCCCTGGTCTATAGCATCTTCAATAGGCATTCCATTGAATACATTTCGAGCTTTGCCAGTTAATTTTGCAGTCAGGGTAGGAACTCTCTTATCATCAGGGATTTCACGTATTACAGCCTTATAAAGGTAGTCAGATATTCAGCAATATCAATTGTCCTCACTGTATGCATTCCCATTTGTGGATTTTGGAGAGATTTTGGACGATTTCAATCGCCCACACTGTATGTGTTCCCATTTGTGGATTTTGGAGAGATGGGACTCGCTGGGGTCGGGGAGTTCTAGTTCTGCTTCTCTAGCAGATCCAGTTGGTGTTTTCACACTTTCTTCCCTTTCCTTCTTCTTTTCTTCCATGGCCGTTAACACTTTCAATGTCCTTACAAATTTAGATGCTTCTCACCACAGACTGGCTGGTTACTTTTCAGTCAGGTTCTCCTCTTTGATCAGCTCTTCAGGATTTTGGTGGTGGTGGTGGTTGTAGATGTTGGAAGAGAAGAGAGAGTATGGCTAAATGTCTCTTCCTTTTATCATGTCCTTTCTTTCCTCTTGGCTCTCCCCACTCCCTTCAGAGTCAGGTGAGCATTATCTCATCGCAGACCGAAACTGCCCAAAGGAAGCGGATGATTCCCTCCAGGGTCTAAGGACTTGATTACACTGGCACTTTATACCGCAATAAAGCCTCCCAGAGTGTTCTACCTTACTACTCTTCCACACTGGCAGGGCACGTAGAGCGCTATTAGTTCACAGCTATAGCGGTCCTGGTACTCCTCCTTGCCAGAGGATTAACAGCTGTTACGTATTGGGTGATATGCTTTAGCTCCAGTGTAAATGGGTTGTTACAATACTGTGCTTTGAGTGATCTCTGGAAATGCCCCCTAATCTACTTAAGTCAATTGACCTCTCTTCTCTTTGTTTTGAACTTGGCGGGAGGAACTTTTTCAGAACTTATCTGTAACTGGGCAAATCAACAAAGGAAATGTTTACCGAGTGAGTGGGTGAGAAGCAGAAGATTAGGAAGATCTGCATTTAAAAGACAGCGTGCTGACACATTCTCAGCACTCCAAAAATCCGCTCTCTCCCTCCACATACACACAACATACTTTACCGCACCCCCCTCGTTTGAAAAGCACGTTGCAGCCAGCTGAATGCTGGGATAGCTGCCCATAATGTACCACTCCCAGTGCCACTGCAAGTGCTGCAAATGTGGCCACGCCAGTGCGGTTGTGGCTGTCAGTGTGGACACGCTGGAGCGCTTTCTCAGGAGCTGTATCCGAAGGCGGGTATAACCGAAAGCGCTATAAAGCTGCAAGTGTAACCAAGCCCTAACAGATTTTTTTCTTGCCACCTGAGCCAATATCCATTGTTCCTGTGAGGCTGGGCTGGGCTTGTCCCATCAATGCCCTGACAAGGTGTGAACAACTGCCTCTCTCTTCATGTTTTTTGCATGGGCTTGCTTTAAACCATGAGAATAGATTTTTCAGCCTCATAACTATACACATGAAATTATAATCTTACCATAAACAAGCATGCTCAGTGCATTGTGAGCCTTCTGAAGACACCCAACATGACAAACTTTGCATCGGATACCACACAATCATTTTTTAAAGATGAACATGGGGATGTAGGATGTTCCCCTGAGGTACATAGCATCACAGACAGCTACAACAGTGCCATGTGAATGCCTGTTCTCACTTTCAGGTGACATTGTAATTAAGAAGTGAGCAGAATTATTTCCTGTAAATGTAAACAAACTTTTTTCTCTTAGCGCTTGACTGAACAAGAGGTAGGACTGAGTGGACTTGTAGGGTCTACAGATTTTCATTGTTTTGTTTTTGAGTGCAGTTATGCAACAAAAAACCCCACTACCTTTGTAAGCTTCACTTTCATGATAGATTGCAATACAGTACTTGTATGAAGTGAATTGAAAAATACTATTTTTTCATCATTTTTACAGTGCAAATATTTAATAGAGTGTTGTTTACTTTGTATGGTGTTGTAATTGAAATTGATATATTTGAAAGTGTAGGAAAAGATCCAAAATATATAATAAGTTTCAGTTGGTGTTCTATTGTATTTTGAGTTAGTCGTGGGAGTTAACTGCAATTAATGGAGAACCCTAATTTAAACAAGTGTTGAAAGATTGAGGGTGCAGAAAAGAGCTACAGAAATGGTTCAAGGGCTGGAGAAGATGCTTTGCAGTGAGACCCAGGGAGCTCAGGCTGTTCAGCTTATCAACATGGTTGAGAGATATCAGCACCTCCCGTGTGAGAAATCCTGGGATCCCAAAGGCTCTTCAGTCTAGAGGAGAAAGTTAGAGCAAGAAGCAATAGCTGAAGGTGAAAGCAGACAGACACATTCAAAATCAGAAATAAGGCACGTTTTTTAAAGTGATGGCTAACCCTTGGAATAAACTCAAACAGGAAGGGGATGGATTCTCCTTCTTGTGGGGCGGGTCTTCAAATCCAGGCTGGATGCCTTTTGGAAGATGCTTCAGTCAAACAGGTTCCTAGGTCTGATATGGGGGTATTGGTGAAATTCCTGGCCTGTGATAAGTATGTCAGGCTATAAGGGGCCACTAGATCTAAAGAGGCGCAAGAACAGCCATACCGGGTCAGACCAATGGTCCATCTATCACAGTATCCTGTCTTCTGACAGTGGCCAATGTCAGGTGCCACAGAGGGAACGGACAGAACTGGTAAGCAAGTGATCCATCCCCGTTGCTCATTCTCAGGTTCTGGCAAACAAAGGCTAGGGATGCCACTCCGTAACTGGCTAATACCAGTTGGCTTGAACTGTCTTGGCTAATACCAGTTGGTTGAACTATCCTCCATGAAATTATCTAGTTATTTCGAACCTGTTATAGTCTTGGCCTTCAAACATTCTCTGGCAAGGAGTTCCATGGGTTGACTGTTGTGTGAAGAAATACTTTTGTTTGTTTTAAACCTGCTGCCTAGTAATTTCACTTGGTGATCCTTTGTTTTTGTGTTATGAGAAGGCGTAACAACCACTTCTGTATTCACTTCTTCCTCACCAGTCATGATTTTATAGATCTCTATCTTATCTCCCCTTAGTCATCTCTTATTCAAGCTGAAACAGCCCAGACTTATTAATCGCTCTTCATAGGCAATGAAGGGTTCATTCCGCCCAAACCATCTCTTTTGGGAAGGAAGAGTAGATGGGAAATGCACTTTATAGAAGAGTTAATACGGCACCTGTCAGGCCATCGACATGGTCTCTTCTGGGAGCCGAGAACACAACACCACACTTCATACAAAGGGAAGATTTATTTCTCTGTTTTGGACAATAAGAACATGTCTAAAACAACCATTGGGGAATCTACAAGTTTAAAAATACTGACAAAGTTTAAAAGCTTCAACTCTTCTCCAGGCTGCTCCTTCCCATGGCAAGAGCCTCACAGAGAATCTGAAGAGAGAGAGAATCAGGAATTATGACAGTAGAGGCAGGAGAAGGTATTACATTTATAAACAGCAGGCCCTGCTGTAATGTCACATGCTATGGTTGAGTTATGTCAAGGTTACAGAAGATGACGACTATGTTTCTAGAGTCAGAAGCCAAGGCATCGAATAGAAGGGTTGAGCTATACTAGCAGAGTTAAAGTGATGCACCCTAATGTTGAGGGAGTTATGCAGGTATAGGATCACTAGTCCTGGGAAAACTATTCCTATAGGAAAAGTGGAATAAGCTCTACTGGTACAAAGATGTAGAACTGCAACAACACTAGGGTGAGGTCTCCAGTGCTAAAAACTCGCACCCCTCACTGAACTAACTGCCCCAGCACAAGATCTGTACACAGGCCAGGCCTTAGGGTCACATGCTACTTATACAAGGCAGCACTGTTTTGGCATGCACTATATAGCCCCCCGAGAGCCTCTGACTCAAAAGCAACTTCAGCCTCTTTCTAGCAGTAGAGGAAAAGTCCTCTAGGACACCGAGCTTTCAGGAAGTGACACTAGTTCAGTAACATTCACTTTGGGCAGGGAGCAGATTTGTTGGCAGCCACCTTCCTTTGGGATTTTGATTCCACTGCTCCCTTGTTCTGTGGGATTGTTGGCTCCCAGCTACAGGACACATTCTGCTCATGAAAGCAGTGTGCCTTGAGCAAGTACCGTAGTAACTAGAAATAAAGTTTCTCCCCTTCAGAGACCAGGCAGCAAATGTCCTAGAGATGAGTACAAGACACGAGTACAGTAAGACTCAGGGCTGACCCAGTGCAGATGGAACATACGGGCTCTTGTGATAACTTGAGGTTTCAGAAGCTGTCCCCACCTCCCAGACAGTTAGAACAGTTTAGTCCCACTCGCATGGTGCCCCCATTCTGTACCATTTCTCCAGGAGTGACCCTTCGGAGTCCACGCTGCTGCTGCTGCAGTGCTCATGGCCTGCATTTGCGGGTTTCCATCCCGCCCTGTCTCACCAACACTGGTCAATGAGCTGAAAACAGAAAGGAGTTAGTACACATACACCAGGGTGAGCAGTTAGCACGGCCCATGTCAGGCTGCCTACATCACTGGACCCTGTTTCCATAAGTCCCACCCCCAAGTGCAGCTAGATGAGATTTGTCAGCATGTTCTCACCTTAGTCTAGGTTACCCAGTTCTGAAAGCCGTTCTAAAAAGGACCCCATGGCATTCCCTGGGATCTGCCAACTTCATGAACTTGAGGGTTCTTAGGGAGTCCTGGGTGTGTGTCTCTATGCTGTTCCATGCCAGTGTGCACTGGATTGTTTCCCCACAATACCCCCGGTAACAGGAAAGTCTTGTCCCTAGGGCAGGGGCAATGCCTTGGTTGTAAGCTGCCATGTGCCTTCCCAGGGCAGCCCAGACAGAAGATTGGACCTTAAGCCCAGGTGAACGATGGCCCCCTCCCACGTAGGTAAACAGCAGCTGTTCAGGCACCTGCATGGATTTTATTCCTGGCCAGGAGGATTTGTGGGGAACGTGCCCATAGTGTCTGGATCACGAACTCTCTGGGGAATGAAAAGTCTTGGCCTGTTTTCCCAGCACCTAGCACAGCGGGGTCCTCCTCCCCAGGTGCAACCACCAATCACACCCTGCTTAGAAAGCACGTTAACGTTCACTGGCATAAATCAGCATTTCCTGCTGACACAGGGTACCAGCCATGTGTTAAATGGGGGAAGGAGCGGGACATGTTCCACCCACAAGGCAAGGATTTCAGAGTGAAGCAGCCAACAGCTGATTGCTCCTGCATATCCACTTTTGCCTTGGAACTCAGCCTGCGTTGCCTTAGGGAACATTTCACTTCCAGAAAGAGCTCCCCACATCTCTGGTGTTCAGCTGTTTGTCCCCCAAAGCTACAGTGTGGTTTCCATTCCACTGAACTCTGGATCCACTGCCTCTAGTGCCCCTGTAACTGCCACGCTTGGTAACTCGCCACACTGCATTGTCTGAGGCCAGGTATATGCCTGCTCCCGCCCCGTTTCCCCTGCAGGAGCCATGCAGCTATACCACCCTAGCCCCCAGGTAAGTAATGCTGGGTTAACAAAAGGGCTTTTCTCATTGACATAGATACTGCCTCCTGGGGAGGTGGATTAGCTTTGCCCTCCCATTCGCACAATAGTGTCTTCACTAAAGCACTACAGCTGTAGCACTGCAAGTGAAGACAAGCCCTAAGCCATGAGAAGGGTTAAGGACCAAGGAGCCCCCATGCTCTCAGTTACATGGCTATAAGCGACGAAAAGCTCCACGATACCTGTGAAATTCCATTAGCAATTTCACAGATTCTGGCCCTGACATCAGACAGTTTGGATCCTGATAGACCCAAAGGAACAGAACTTGAGTTGGGCTTCCTCCTCATGCACAGGGGAGAAGGTAACAGGAACAGAGCAATGTATTTCTAACAGGATTGCTGCCTCCCAAACACCTGCTTCTGGAAGGGCCAGCTTCAGTTTCCCTGTCCTCAGGGCTCCTCAATGGTTTCACAGAGTCTCTCATAGCCTGTTACACCCTTACAGTGCCTGACTTAGCATAAACACAAACACAGTCCTCCAAGTCCCAATCAAGAGTGCATATATTTTAAGGTTTGTATCTTCATCCCTCCCACTCAGAGGCCTGCCTGTCTGAAGCCTTACTCGCCTTGGCAGGCCACTCCCCGTCCTACCCAGCTGGAGCCACTTTCTTCTCTACAGCTTCCCCAGGACTTTGCCTTACCTATGTAACCCTTCTGCCCATCAGAGTTGGCAGCAACAAGGGCCGGGTTCAGTATCCAGGGGTTCCATTCCAATAGCACAATACAAAAACTGGCTCGAGCCCCCACCCAGTGACCTGGGACAACCATATACCACCCCTCTGGGCGTCTGTAAGAGACTATACTTCCCCTCTCGCAAGCACGGAGTCTGAGTGTACCAAAGCCTTTTAATAACAGGGAGAGACAATGTGGCATTATATTGGGGAAACACCACAAACAAGGTTAATAAACCAAACCATGAACCAGAAGCCCCCCTCCCAGCAAATAGGCCGTGGCCTTCCCTTTGGCTCTTGAGTTCCACAACCCCAAAAAGTCACTCAATAGTCCCAAAAGTCCAACAGCCCAAGAGTCTCTGTCCTTGGTCCGTGCAGAGTTCAAAAGTCAATTGGCAGAGTCTTACCTCCAGCCTGGGTGGAGATGGAGGGTAGGGCACGGGGCACCTTACGTGGTCCAAGGCCGACTGCGCCGCCTCTCCGTGAGGTTCCGCTGCAGCTCTCACCGCAATCGGCTCTGCTCCGCTCCGCTGGCTGTCCTACGAACCGCTCTGCCCGTTGATCCGCTAGCTGCTCTGCCAGCCGACACACAGACAGCTCTGCTGCGCCGGTCACTCTGCCCGCAGCACCCACGCCTCTGCTAGGTGACAGACAGACAGCTCTGCCACACCACTCACTCCGCCCACAGCACCAACGCCTCCGCTAGTCGACAGACAGCTCTGCTGCACCAGTCACTCCGCTAGCCGTCCTGCTAGCCGACACACAGACTGCTCTGCTGCACCAGCCACTCTGCACTTTTTCCAGGTCCCCCCTACTTAAGACAGCACTCAGTGATTTCTTTAGCTCTTAGGTAATTTCAGCTCTTAAGTGATTTCAGCATACAATAGGGGAGCCTTAGTACAGGTGCACCAGTGAGCCCAAAGCAATTGTCAGCTCAGCAGCCTGGAACCAGGCTCCTAATGGAAGCAAAATTCAATTCTGACATTCCACAGTGGAGAGAGGCAGGGTGCAATAGGCCTAGGAGGCCCTCATACAGAGCCCTCACCAAAAGGTATATGTGCTTGTCCATCATCTCTCTCAATCTGACAGTGTTCTGAAAACGCATGGCCCTTGCCCAGTGAGTGCTACCTAGATGATGGCGAGTCTCTCCATCATAACACGGGCCAAGTACATGTCCATAGTCCTTCATTCACATAATCACAGTAACATTACTTTATCATTCCTGCCCCAATAACATAGAAACTGGGGCTCCCTCATCAGCCGAAGTGGCCCTGTGGGCTGCTGTGGGCTCAGGCTAGGCGCAGTGGGTGTGTCTATGCAAATTGATCAGCCCCAGACTTATTGTGCAATGCTCACTGCAATTCCCATAGTTCGCCACCAGATGTCAGAATAGATCTCATTCCTGACACTGCTTACACCTATCACAAAGACCTGACTGGGGGGAGGGGCACATGAACCTGTCACATGATCTCCATTTTCTCCACCTCGGGGAAACATGTCACAGATGGGGCCAAGACCTATGGGGACATCAGTTCTTTCCCACCCCTGCAAACTCAGTCAGGAGTCTCCACGTAGTTATCTTGGTGGCTCCATTTATGCCCAACGGAACCATGTACTGGCCCAGTTCTGACCTCAGTTATACCCATGCAATCTGCAGCCCTTAGTCAGGCTGTGCACATGTAACACGAGCAGAAGCCGGCCCATTACAGCCTTAGGTATTGCAGGGCTGTTTCTAGGGAAGTTTCTGCAGTTAGATTTCTGGCCACACAACTAGAATGGCAGCATCCAAGAGTCTGACTATTGAAGGAGTACACAGAGCTGTTAGAGGGTCAAGAGCCCAGCTGGCCAGATGGTGTGTTCTGCCCCAAGTGTTAAACACAAACCAACCTAAGAGTCAGGCCCCAAAACGTCATGAAATCTTAGGAGTTGGTTTCTTTTTCCCTGCTGGTTACAGAGCTTACAGGCTTACACAGTCCATGTTTTCAGCCTTTCCTCTCAACCAGGGGCAGGCACATCTAGACACTTGTTTGAAATCATTCTTAGTTTCCCAGCTGCTGAGGCTTTACAGAAAAAAGCCACCAAGGATCATAAGACTTGCAATAATGTTACCAGTGCCATAGCTCTGGACACTTGTAGAGCTGGGGCATTCACGCCAGTGGGGGACCCTGCCTGATCTGTGGCCCTCTTTCCCCAAAGGGGTGCAAAGTGGCTGCTAGGAGACACAAGAGGAGAGTTAGCTCTTACCTTTGACTTGCGCTTAAGGTGCAGTTTGCCTTGAAGCCAAGAACAAAAGGAGAAGTGGCAGCACGTTCATCTGCATCTGAGAAAGAAAAGTCTAGTGTGAGAGCACAATGAAAGGCTTCTGGACCGGTTTGAACACACCAAGACTCTACACCCACAGATCACATGAACAGGAGGCCATTGGCCCTGCTCTCTCCCCAGACCACTTACTTGGAACAGATCCTGTTCCAGAGTTCTCCATAGCTGAGCTTTAGAAAGAAGATGCAACTCCATGCTCTGGGTGTCCTAAGCCTGGGAACCCTCGAGTTCATCTCCTTACTGAGGCATTGTTTGGGCCAAACATGGCTCCAGAGTTCCCCCCTTCTCCTAGGTTACCCTCCCTCATGCTCTCCCCCCTTCCAAGGGTGCAGAATCCCCCCAGCCCAGCCGTTGGCTGCCCTGGCTGGCTGCAGAGGGGAATGTTCCCCGCACAGCACATGGACCCTGCCCACAGAGCCATGTGCAGCCCGCGCAGTGCTGCACTGCCTCCTGCTGCTCACACAGGTATCCTACCCGTTCAGAGAGCCATGGGGCTCGCCTGGCCAATGTGGATACAAGAACCTGCTCCAAAGCTTCCCTGGTGAGTCTATGGGGCAGGGAGAAGCCTGGGCCTGCTGAGCATTGTGCAGGCCCTGGGGAGCCATGCCCTGGCACCACCCTTCAGGCCAGGCTTCCACAGGTATGTAGGTGCCTGAGTCCTAGGGGTTCAGTGGGACTTTGGTGCCTAAATCCAGCCCTTAGTCTCCTGTGCCTCAGTTTCCCTCACATGATGAGGGTAGTGCCAGGAGGATTGTGAGGAGAAAGGCACTGAAGCCCACCGAGGGGCCCAGGCACTGGAGGTATGGGGGCCACCTTACCCAGAGCTTGCAGGATGGGAGTTGTGCTGGGTTTGGGTGTGCCCTACAGCAAGGGTGAAAGAGCCACCTCTCCCCTCCTCCCCAGAGCCCACAAGCCAACTGTTGTCGCTGTGGGTTTTACCCAGTTCAGTGCACCATCCTAAGGGGTTCTAGGGGCAGAGCTCTTCTTGACTGCTGCTCACAAATCGGGAAGAATTAGTAGGGGAAGCAAAAGTGGATGGAAACCTGGAGGCAGTGACCATGAGATGGTAAAGTTCAGGATCCTGACACCGGGAAGAAAGGAAAGCAGCAGCATATGGACCCTGGACAGCAGAAAAGCAGACTTTGATGCCCTCAGGAAACTGATGGGCAGGATCCTCTGGGAGAATAACAGCTGTGCAGCAGGGCTTGACCCCCCACTCCCACCCCAGAGTTGGGAACACAGTCCCGGAGTCCTGATTCGCTGGCCCTCTGCTTTAACCACAGACTAAACCATCCGCCCTCCCATCCTCTCAGCCCAGAAGAAGGCAAGGGAGACTTGACATAGGGTTCCCTTATACCCGCTCTCCAGCGCCATCTGCTGCCCCAGCAGCCTGGTTTGTTTTACAGAGGCCCTGGCTTAAGCATTTATTCTCAAGATGAAAGTTCTTTGATTAAACACAAGAGCGTTTATATTGAAACAGTGATTCTGTAAAACAAATGGAATTAAAACTTATTGCAGCCTTTTTTGCAGGCAAATGTTTGAGTCTCTTATTTTGATAAAAAGAATGAGGAGTACTTGTGGCACCTTAGAGACTAACAAATTTATTTGGGCATAAGCTTTTGGGGATGCATGGAGTGGAACATACAATAGGAAGACATATACGCACATACACAGAGTACTTGAAAAGGTGGAGATGGTTGCCATATCAATTTTAAATGGCTAAATCAGTTAAGGTGAGCTATTATCAGCACGAGAAAAAAAACTTTTGTAGGGTAGGATGGCCCATTTCAAACAGTTGACAAGAAGGCTTGAGTAGCAGTAGGGGGATACTTGGGGCAATAGATTGCAGTTTGTGTAATGACCCAGCCACACCCAGTCTTTATTCAAGCCTAATTTAATGGTATCCAGTTTGCAAATTAATTCCAGTTCAGCAGTTTCTCATTCGAGTCTGGTTTTGAAGGTTTTTTGTTGCAGAATTGACACTTTTAAATCTGTTACCAAGTGACCAGAAAGATTAAAGTGTTCTCCTACTATTTTTTTAATATTATGATTCCTGATGTCAGATTTGTGTCCATTTATTCTTTTGCATAGAGATTATCTGGTTTGCTCAATGTACATGGCAGAGAGGCATTGCTGGCACATGATGGCATATATCACATTGTAGATGTGCAGGTGAATGAGCCCCTGATAGCATGGCTGATGTGATTAGGTCCTATGATGGTGTCACTTGAATAGATATGTGGACAGAGTTGGCACCGGGCTTTGTTGCAAGGATAGGTTCCTGGGTTAGTGTTTTTGTTGTGTGGTGTGTGGTTGCTGGTGAGTATCTCCCTCACGTTGGGGGGCTGTCTGTAAGCGAGGACTGGTCTGTTTCCTAAGATGCCTGTCATGCCTGACTAACGCAATTGCCTTCTATGATGAGATGACTCACTCTGTGGATGAGGGGAAAGCAGTGGATGTGCTATTCCTTGACTTTAGCAAAGCTTTTGATACAGTCTCCCACAGTATTCTTGCCAGCAAGTTAAAGAAGTCTGGGCTGGATGAATGGACCATAAAGTGAATAGAAAGCTGGCTGGATCGTCAGGCTCAATGGGTAGTGATCAATGGCTCCATGTCTAGTTGGCAGCCAGGATCAAGCGGAGTGCCCCAAGGGTCGGTCCTGGGGCCGGTTTTATTCAATATCTTTATCCATGATCTGGAAGATGGCGTGGACTGCACCCTCAGCAAGTTTGCAGATGACTCTAAGCTAGGAGGCATGATAGATACGCTGGAGGGTAGGGAAGGAATACAGAGGGACCTAAACAAATTAGAGGATTAGGCCACAAGAAATTTGATGAGGTTCAACAAGGATAAGTGCAGACTCCTGCACTTAGAACAGAAGAATCCCATGCACTGCTACAGACTAGGAACCGAATGGCTAGGCAGCAGTTCTGCAGAAAAGGACCTAGAGTTTACAGTGGATAAGAAGCTGGACATGAGTCAGTAGTGTGCCCTTGTTGCCAAGAAGGCTAACGGCATTTGGAGCTGTATAAGTAGGGGCATTGCCAGCAGATCGAGGGACGTGATCGTTCCCCTCTATTTGACATTAGTGAGGCCTCATCTGGAGTACTGTGTTCAGTTTTGGGGACCACACTACAAGAAGGATGTGGAAAAATTGGAGAGAGTCCAGAGGAGGGCAACAAAAATGATTGGGGGCTGGAGCACATGACTTATGAGGAGAGGCTGAGAGAACTGGGATTGTTTAGTCTACAGAAAAGAAGAATGAGGAGGGAATCTGATAGCTGCTTTCTACTACCTGAAAGGGGGTTCCAAAGAGGATGGATCTAGACTGTTCTCAGTGGTACCAGATGACAGAACAAGGATTAATGGTCTCAAGTTGCAGTGAGGAAGGTTTAGGTTGGATATTAGGAAAGACGTTTTCACTAGGAGGGTGTTGAAACACTGGAATGGGTTACCTAGAAAGGTGGTAGAATCTCCTTCCTTAGAGGTTTTTAAGGTCAGGTTTGACAAAGCCCTGGCTGGGATGATTTAGTTGGAGTTAGTCCTGCTTTGAGCAGGGGGTTGGACTAGATGATCTCCTGAGGTCCCTTCCAACCCTGATATTCTATGTTCTGTGAGTGAGGGGTCATCTTTCAGGATAGGTTGTAGATGTTTGATGGTGCTCTAGAGAGGTTTTAGCTGAGGGCTGAGGTAATGGCTAGTGGCATTCTGTTACTTTTTTTGTTGGGCCTATCCTGTAGTAGGTGACTTCTGGGTACTCTTCTGGCTCTGTCAATCTGTTTCTTCACTTCAGCAGGTCGGTATTGTAGTTTTAAGAATGCTTGATAGAGATCTTATAGGTGTTTGTCTCTGTTTGTGGGACTGGAGCAAATGTGGTTGTATCTAAGAGCTCAGCTGTAGACAATGGATCATGTGGTGTGTCCTGGACGGAAACTGGAGGCATGTAGGTAAGTGTAGCGGTCAGTAGGTCAATAGGGTGGTGTTTATGTGACCATTGCTTATTAGCACTGTAGTGTCCAGGAAGTGGATCTCTTCTGTGGCTTGATCCAGGCTCAGGTTGATGGTGGGATGGAAATTGTTGAAATCATGGTGGAATTCCTCAAGGGCTTCTTTTCCATGGGTCCAGATGATGAACATGTCATCAGTGTAGCACAAGTAGAGTAGGGGCATTAGGAGACAAGAGTTAAGGAAGCATTGTTCTAAGTCAGCCAAAAAAATGTTGACATATTGTGGGGTCATGCAGGTACCCATAGCAGTGCCACTGACTGGAAGGTATATATTTTCCCCAAATGTGAAATAGTTGTGGGTGAGGACAAAATCACAAAATTCAGCCACCAGGTTTGCAATGACATTATCGGGAATACTGTTCCTGATGGCCTGTAGCCCATCTTTGTGTGGAATGTTGCTATAGAGGACTTCCAGATCCACAGTGGCCAGGATGGTGTTTTCTGATCACCAATGGATTGTAGTTTCCACAGGAAGTCAGTGCTGTCTTGAAGATAGCCGGGAGTGCTGGTAGCATAGGGGCTGAGGAGAGAGTCTACATAGCCAGACAACCCTGCTCTTAGGATACCAATGCTTGAGATGATGGGGCATTCAGGATTTCCAGATTTATGGATCTTAGGTAGCAAATAGAATTTCCCTGGTCGAAGTTCTAGGGGTGTGTCTATGCAGATTTGTTCCTGTGCTTTTTCAGGGAGTTTCTTGAGCAGATGGTGTAGTTTCTTATGGTAAACGTCAGTGGGATCAGAGAATAATGGCCTGTACAACGTGGTGTCAGAACTGCCTAGCAGCCTCTTGTTCTTATTCTAAGCTATTCATGATGATGACAGCACCTCGTTTGTCAGCCTTTTTTATTATGATTTTAGAGTTGTTCCTGAGGCTGTTGATGGCATTGTGTTCTGCACGGCTTAGGTTATTGTGCAAGTGATGCTGCTTTTTCACAATTTCAGCCTCTGCACATTGATGGAAGCACTCTATGTAGAAGTCCAGTCTGTTGTTTCAACCTTCAGGAAGAGTCCACGCAGAATCCTTCTTTTTGTAGTGCTGGTAGGAAGGTTTCTGTGGATGCGTATATTATTCAGAGGTGTGTTGGAAATATTCCTTGAGTCGGACACATTGAAAGTAGGATTCTAGGTCACTACAGAACTGTATCATATTTGTGAGCCTGGAGGGGCAGAAGGAGAGGCCCTGAGATAGGACAGAATCTTCTGCTGGGCTAAGGGTATAGCTGGAAAGATTAACAATATTGTTGGGTGGGTTAAGGGAACCACTGTTGTGGCTCCTTGTGGCATGTAGCAGTTTTTAGGTAGTTTAGTCTCCTTTGTCTTTTGTAGAGAAGCAAAATGTGTGTTGTAAATGGCTTGTCTAGTTTTTGTAAAGTCCAGCCATGGGGACGTTTGTGTGGAAGGTTGGTTTTTTATGAGAATATCCAGTTTTGAGAGCTCATTCTTAATCTTTCCCCGTTTGCTGTATAGGATGTTGATCAGGCGGTTCCACAGTTTCTTTGAGAGGGTGTGGCACAATCTCTCAGCATAGTCTGTATGGTATGTAGATTGTAATGGATTTTTTACCTTTAGTCTTTTTGGTATGATGTCCATCTGTTTGCATTTGAAAAAGAAGAAGATGTCTATCTATATCTGTACGAGTTTTTTCATGAAGTTAATGGATTTCTACTTCATATGGCTAAATTCAGTGCCTTGCATGGTGACAGGTTTCAGAGTAGTAGCCATGTTAGTCTGTATCCGCAAAAAGAACGAGAAGTACTTGTGGTACCTTAGAATCACAGGACTGGAAAGGACCTCGAGAAGTCCTCTAGTCCAGTCCCCTGCACCCAAGACAGGACTAATTATCTAGACCAGGGGTAAACAACAGTTCAGAAGTAGTGTGCCGAGTCTTCATTTATTCGCTCCAGTTTAAAGTTTTGCATGCCAGTAATACATTTTAACGTTTTTAGAATGGTCTCTTTCTAGAAGTCTGTAATATATAACTAAACTATTGTTGTATGTAAAGTAAACAAGGTTTTAAAAATCTTTAAGAAGCTTCATTTAAATTAAAAGTAACATGCAGCATTCCTGGACCGGTGGCCAGGACCCTAGGCAGTGTGAGTGCCACTAAAAATCAGATGGCGTGCCATAGGTTGCCTACCCCTGCTCTACAGAAACATCTTTCTGAGAATCTTTCTGGGTTTCAGTTGAGTCCAGAACAACTTCTGAGACAACTGACATATCCTTAATCAGCATAAGCTGAGAGGCACATTCTGTCTTCTCCTCAGACAGAAGAATGGAGACAAACTTTTGCCCCAACAGATAAACTGCCATTCCTAACAGTCACAAAGCTTGGAATTTCCTCCCCTTTGTTCCCAGACAAACGTTTGGAGATTGGGGTAGCTCCCTCCATGGGCAAGTCATTACCCTCAACAGACACAGTCTTAGGAACACTTCTTCCCTGGGTTTTAGTTGAGTCTAGAACCCCATCTGGCACAACTGACAAATCCTCAGTCAGCATAAACTGAGAGGTACTTTCTGCCTGCTCCACAGACAGAACACTGGAGACATTTTCAATTAAACTGCCTTTCTGACTAGACAAACAGTTTGAACTTCCCTCCCCCTTGTCAGAGGCCACATGGCTATTCATAAACAAACACTGGGAGAGTGGGATGGCTTCCTTAACAGGCAAATCGCCACTCTCAAGAGACAAACCATGGGAGAGAGTTTCTCCCTCATACTTGATGAACTGAACCTGTTTAGTGGTGGGTCTCCCTTCAGAGATCCTGTCCGCTAGCAACTGGGCTAACATCCCTGGGTTCCCCACTGTAGCCCTCACAGTGGGTCTCCTCCATTCATCACACTGACGTCTTGTTTTCCCCATGACTTGAGACAAAGCATTAATCAGGATGCTGAGGGGCTGGTGATCATATTTTCCCATACCCTTCACTAAATTCACCAGCTCCTTCCAAATCATGTTCCTAAGGGTCTTCTTGGGTCGGCGCTGCCCTGGGTTGTGGGAGGCAGGGGGATTAGAATTGGGGGGGGCACCTGGCAGAGTACGGACTATTATTTGTAAATATGATAGCCTGCACAGGCTCTGAGGTAGTCTTTTTGCTGACTTGTGTTTTTAAGACACCAGTTTCTCGCAGCAAATCTCCTGCCTTTTTGATTTTGGCCACTAGTTCACTCCAGGTTAGACGTTCTAAATCCGCAGTCCCCAGGGTCAATTTTGTCTGAGAATTTAGTCCTGCATAAGTGCTCTGTACTAATTTGTATCCCTGATACCGGTGTTGGGATTTTGTGGTTCCCAGTAATAACCAAATGAGTCAGAGCCGGGAAGAATCAAGGGTCTTAGATACTTTATTCTATTCAATGCACTTCTATTGAATGTGCACAAAGGGAGAACCACTGCCTGGTACCAAAAATCAGCCAGAGTCCCTCCAGCATTGGAGCCTCTCCCCTTGCTGTATGGATAGCACATGGCAGTTACATAATAAGTTACATAACACAAACCTTTAGCCAATCATATTTAACCTTTCCATATACGGATTTGTTCATCACATGCTTATACTTTTCCATTCCTCAGGTTGCGCTCACTCTCCCTTCCCTTGGCCTCTTCCAGAATGTTCCTAGGGTGGTGAGCCACAGCATGCTTCTTTGTACATACACACCCTCTAAACCTCATTTTGTTTATAATGAACACAATCGCACCCTTCACTGGAAGGGGATAATTCCATTCTCTTCTGTCTGGGGCAATGAATCAGAGAGCGCTGCCAGTATTTTCTTTTGAATTAGGTAATCTTCTGGGGCCTCTCCTGGTTTTCTGCTCATCCATTATGTACAATTTCTTAAGGGAAGACACAGGCAGTAATATTTTAAGAGCGCTTATCATCCATTCCCGGGGTCCAGTGGCAGTCCGCTCCCAAAAACCTATGCCTAGGTCTAGAACATCCGCATCACAAGGAGAGGCGCATAACTGAGCCATTTGGGTTAAGTCCACGCCATCAGCAGAGGGGTACATTTGCCAAACACTGGCCACCCATGCAACGGCTGTGTCACAGCTCAGTGGCCCCAGTCTCTCAGCAATAGCCTTGGCTTGACTAGGAGACCACCTTACTACGTCTGTGATCAGCTCTGTTATGGGAAGCACGGCTCCTGCAATTATGTGCTTAACCTCCCTTTTGGAAACAGGAATATTATGCGTTTGTGGCCAGTCGGGGTTAAATGAGTTTTTGGGGACAGCATCAGGGGGTAACTTTATTTTCTCAAGGTGCTCCAAATCACAATCCTCTCTTAATCTTAAAGCTTTTACCACCCCCTTATGGACACTAAATTGGGCATGCAATTTACTAATCTTTGCCTCACACTCCTGATGGTCATCTGCTGCTGTTGCTGCCGTTCTCCTCTGCCAAGAAGCAAGTTGCTGCTCTTGCTTCTTCTAAGAGAACCTTTGTGTGTGTTAACTCTTTCCTATACTGTTCTGCATTCCTGCTTGCCTTGTCTTTTGCTCCTCTTGTATATTTGAGTACAGTCACCATTCTGAGCTTTTCTGCTATCAGTTCCCATCCGTCTGTCTCACATTTGTTCAAACGATGTTCTAACTGCTTATTCTCAAGCTCCAGTTCCTGTCTTTTCTTTACCATTTCAACCATGTCCAGACATGCATAAAATAAGGCCCATACAGGAGCTGCGTCCTTTGCACTACCACATGGCTTAAAGGTTGTGCAATATTGTTCAAA
>VOCN01053735.1:0-11590 GCA_007922305.1 Dermatemys mawii
CTTCTGCTATATTTGTGGTGAAGTGACTTTTGCATCACAAAAGCGCAATATAACCACTATGGTTAAGAAAGCCTATCTCCTTTATTTTGGCTGCAAAATTGGAGATCAGGACAAGAGGTGCGCCCCACACATATGCTGCAACACTTGTGCAACAAATCTTTGCCAGTGGTTGAACAGGAAAAGGAAATCTATGCCTTTTGCAGTGCCAATGATTTGGAGAGAGCCAACAGATCATACCAGCAATTGTTACTTCTGCATGGTGCCTCCAGTTGGGAAAGGTGTGTCAAAGAAGAAAAAGTGGACTGTTCATTATCCAAACATTCCATCAGCTATACGCCCAATACCCCATGGAGAAGGACTGCCGGTTCCTGATGCACCAGAATCATTCTCACTTGAGTCAGACAAGGAAGAGGAAGAGGATGAAACTTCTGGTCCTGAACCATCAATGTCACAGGACCCACATTTTCTCCCATCCTCCTCCTCTGAACCACACCTCATAACACAAGCTGAACTGAATGACCTTGTCAGGGATTTGGAACTACCCAAGAGTAAGGCAGAGCTGTTGGGCTCCAGATTATAGCAGTGGAATCTCCTGGCAGGTGATGTTAGGGTTTCCATGTTCCGTGACCATCAAAAGAATCTTGTCCCATTCTTCTTCATGGAAGGTGATCTTGTAGCCTGCAACAACATCGATGGTGTGATGGCAGCCCTCAACATTGTTCACGATCCAGATGAGTGGAGACTCTTCATTGATTCATCGAAGACGAGTCTTAAAGCTGTTTTGCTGCATAATGGCAATGTTTTGCCATCAATTCCAGTTGGTCATGCAGTCCATATGAAGGAAACCTATGACAACATGAAACAACTTTTGAGGTGCATAAACTATGACCAACATCAGTGGCAGCTTTGTGGCGATTTGAAGGTTGTTGCTCTCTTGCTTGATCTGCAGACTGGATACACAAAGTACTGCTGTTTTCTCTGTGAATGGGATTGTCGTGCAAGAGATTCCCACTACATCAAGAAAGATTGGCCACTCCGACAGTCATTGGAGCCTGGGAGGAAAAGTGTTCAGCATCCACCACTTGTTGAATCAAGGAAGATTTTGTTAGCACCCTTACACATCAAGCTGGGTCTGATGAAGAACTTTGTCCAGGCCATTGACAAAACACAAGCAGCTTTCAAGTACCTCCGTGGAAAATTTCCAATGTTAAGTGGAGCTAAGATAAAGGAAGGTGTCTTTGTTGGTCCTCAGATTCGTGAACTTCTTCGAGATGATGCATTTGACCATGCACTGTGTGGCAAGGAAAAGACGGCATGGAAAGCCTTCCAGTCAGTGGCAATACATTTTCTCGGAAACAACAAGGCAGACAACTACAGGACAGGTGAAATATGATCATGTAAAGCAACCATAAACACATGAAAAGACCTAGGTTTACAATTTATGATTAAAACTCTACTATCTACACAATATACATAGACATAAAATGTAAAAACTTAAATATCTTAGAAACAGTAGCCAATCAGTTGTTTTAATTGTCATATTTGAATTCAGCACATCAAAATACATAATGAATATCACATTTTATCTCTGAAGCAGACGACTTCTAAAAAATTGTAGACCAGTGTTATTAAAGCTTCTTTCTAGTCAAGGTTTTTGACCTTTGTGGTTCTTGCAGTCAGGATTTCTCAATAGTCCCTACTTGAGATTGTTAAAAAATTTCCAATGGAACATATATCCATTGGAAAATGCCCAGTGCTTCAATTTCAATAATGTTATGTAAGGGTGCGGGAGTCAACATGAAGATCTTAGCAGAATGAAACATTGTGATTGTTTGTTTTTTATTTTGGAATTGAGGAGATATTATATTATCAAATGTAACATAGTATATAATAAAAGTCAAAATCAGAACAATGTTTTGACCAACCCAAACTATTTGTTTTACAGGAAAAATTCAAAATTCTTTGGTTTTGTTCCATTTTTGGGCTGAAAACAAATTTCAAAACAGCAGAATTTCCCACGAACTGGCAATTCTGGCCCTGCACTTCTCTAGTATCTCCGCCCGATTAGTCCCTGTTAGTGTCAGGATCTCTGGTTCCTCTCCTCCCCCAACCCAACTTAGACAAACAGACCAAGTTAACAGTATGAGTGTGAAAGCTGAGCTGGGCTGTGATGCTTTGGGGGTTCCCCAACCAGTACGGGCTTCTATTACCATCTGCTCTGTGACCCTGGATGCCTGTATGCTATGGCAGCTTTGGTTCAGAGCCCTGACACTAGCAGTGTTCCCCTAGTTACTCCTTGCAGGGTGATCCCAACAGCTCTTTCGGTCCCAAGTCTCTCCAGTGCCATCTCCTCTGCAGTTTCAAGTCCCTCTCCCTGGACACTCCCAGAGACGTGGGTAAAAAGCAGCAGTTTCCAATTGCAGGCAGTTCTTTGTTTCTTTAGATTGAAGGTGGATGAGTTTTGCTGTCACTCACCACAGTGCATGAGTTCAAACTAGCCACAGACTGAACTGAATATGTTGGGACTCTCAATGCCAGGAAACCTGGTGGAAGATTGTAACTTGCCCCACATGGCCTTTGCATCACAGATGTGTTTGCAGGGAGATAGTAGGCTCTGTGTGGCTGCAGCTCTCACTCTGTGCGGGTGGGTGGATAGAGGGGAAAGAGAAATGGGCAAAATCTCAGCTCCATATCCCTCCCCCGACAAGTGAGCTTGGTTGGTAATTTCCTGCTGGTATGAGCCAATAGCAGAGCAAGGAGGGAACTAAGTTAAGAATCGCGCCTCACTGAGTTGCAATTCCTTCCCTGGACTTGGGGGCAGGACAGCTACATACCACCCCTACTCAGGGCTCCAGGTCAAATCTAACCCTCAAAGTTGATTTCTGGCAGGTAAAACAAAGTAATAGAGATTTCCCAAAACCAGCTATTCTGAGTCACCTCCTCAAAGTGGGCTATGGACTTTGACGTAGAGGGATAAATTGGGTTGGGATTTTGACATATAATGATAGATTTGATTCTATTGCTGACTTACATTGCCGCTGACTGGATGGATGAATTTAATTCCGAGCATGGGGAGCTGGTATCTGTTTATGTTTTGAGGCTGTACACCTCCCAAGTACCTTTGCTATTTCGAGATCTTAAAAGTCCTAAATGAAAAGGAAAGAAATAATTGACTGTTATTGCCAGTATGAACAGTGATCCCCAAACATGGCACTACCTAGAAATGTTCATAGTGTAAGTTATTCTATTAGGTTTTGCTTTTAATCCATAATTTATTGAGTGTAGGGGGAGCTAATCATTAATGCATTAGGAAAATAAAAGACCCCTTAGATAAGAAGCAGCATAAGAAGGACCCCCCTTTGCTTTATATTTAGTAAGTCGAACCCATATTTGTCACATAACATATTGACTGAATTTCAGAAATATATACAAATATTGATTTTTTTAGTGAATCATTTTTCTTTGCTGATCCCCACACGTCTAACATGAAAAATCTTACACGCTGCTTATTTTAAAAATGAGACTAAAGCTGAATGAAATGCAGCATCACCTCCCTCCAACCAGCCAAACAACATGATGTGTGCTACAGTTCATGCAACCATAGAGTGAAACTACCATTTTGGCTAAGTTTTCTCAGGGTTCATTCAAATTAAAAGTCAAAGGGGGAGATTGTGACTCCAAGACAGCCCCTGGAAGGCACTGTGACCCAAATACACTCCCTTTGAAACAATTTTCTCCGCTGCTTCCCCCCTGCTTCAGAGAGCTAGTAATTTTCTGTAGATGTATACCTGCAACAAATTACCAAAACCCTCAGCCATTTCAGCACCATTTCTCCTCCCACACCTCCCCCTCCACATACACACAGTTGCTCCTGGGGAGAGCAGACAGCACTTATGTACCACTCAATTATTCCAGAGCAGCTGGACCAGTGGTGGGCAACCTCCGGCCAGCGGGCTGCACACAACCCATCAGGATAATCTGCTGATGGGCTACCTGACGATTTGGTTACATTTGCATGGTCAGCCGCAGCTCCCAGTGGCCATGGTTCACCATTCCCGGCCAATGGGAGCTGCGGGAATCCCACCACTGATCGGGACCCAGGTTCTGGATATTATTATGTATTTATATTGCAGTCACACCTGGAGGGCCAGACCCCATTGTGCTTGGCACTGCCCTAAAATATAACAAAAAGAGAGCCCCTACCTGGAAGCAACAACCATATAAGACAATAGGCAACAAGGAGAGCACAAGAAACCAGTGAGATGAGGCTGGTCTCCATGATAAGCAGTGGTCTTAGGTATGCTGTGTTGAGGTGTGATGGGAGCAAAGCCTAAAATGAATCCCTGAAAAGCGCAGCTGGGAAAATGGATCTCCAGAACCCCCTGTGAACTAAAGAGACTTGGTTTGTGCAGTTAGATTCATGGCTGCCTCATTTTCTCTGCATACAGCATTAACCAAACAGTACCCAGAGCAGGTGAGACACAATGAGGGAGATGGGCTAAAGAAGAATTTGATATACACATTGACATATGCAGAGCAAGCCTTTTATGGCATATTTATAAACAGCAGAAGTAGTTGTTGCAGGAAGGCTATTCATAGTTTGGGGAAAAGAAACATTTCAGGAGTGTGCCCTCTGTGCAAAAGTGTGCTGACAATGCCCTTGATCTGGATAAACATGTGGTATGTGCAGTAATAATCATAAGCATTTAGGTGCTAATTATTTCTGTTACATTTATTCAGCCAGCAGAAGTGATGTGCAAGAGGGGTCTGGTAAACAAAAGTACTTTGATAAATATGATTGAGAAACAGGCAACCCACAAATGCAAAATAGCCATGTGCTGATAGATAGCCCAGCTGTTCATAGAATCATAGAATAACAGGTTTGAAAGAGACCACAGGAGGTCATCTAGTCCAACCTCTTGCTCAAAGCAGGACCATCCCCAAATAAATCATCTCAACCAGGGTTTTGTCAAGCCAGACCTTAAAAACCTCTAAGGATGGAGATTCCATTACTTCCCTAGATAACACATTCCAGTGCTTCACCATCCTCTTAGTGAAGTGTTGTTTCTTAATATCCAACCTAGACCTCCCCCTCTCCAACTTGAGACCATTGCTCCTTGTTCTGTCATCTGCCACCAGTGAGAACAGCCAAGCTCCATCCTCTTTGGAACCACTCTTCAGGTAGTGGAAAGCTGCTATCAAGTCCTCCCTCATTCTCTTCTTCTGCAGACTAAACAATCCCAGTTCCCTCAGCTTCTCCTCATAAGTCATGTGCCCCAGCCCTCATGATCATCAGCCCGTTGATCATTTTTGTTGCCCTCTGCTGGACTCTCTCCAATTTGTCCACATCCTTTCTGTAGTGGAGGGGGCCCAAAACTGGATGCAATACTCCAGATGTGGCCTCACCAGTACTGAATAGAAGGGAATAATCACTTCCCTCGATCTGTTGGCTCCTACTAATGCAGACCAGTCTGCCGTTAGGCAGCAAGGGCACATTGTTGACTCATATCCAGTTTTTAGTCCACTCTAATCCTTGTGTCCTTTTCTGCAGAACTGCCACTTAGCCAGTCAGTCTCTAGCCTGTAGCAGTGCATGGGATTCTTCCATCCTAAGTGCAGGACTCTGTCCTTGTCCTTGCTGAACCACATCAGATTTCTTTTAACCCAATCCTCCAGTTTGTCTAGGTCACTCTCAACCCTGTCCTTACCCTCCAGTGTATCTACTTCTCCCACCCCAGTTTAGTGTCATCCACAAACTTGCTGAGGGTGCAATCCATCCCCTCATTCAGCTCATTAATGAAGATGTTGAACAAAATCAATCCCATGACAGACCCCTGGGGCACTCCGCTTGATACTGGCTGCCAACTAGACAATGAGCCATTGATCAATACCCGTTGAGCCCAATGATCTAGACAGTTTTCTATTCACCTTATAGTCCAGTCATTAATCCATAGTTTTTTAACTTGCTGGCAAGAATACTGTGGGAGACCGTATCAAAAGCTTTGCTAAAGTCAAGATATATCACGTCCACTGCTTTCCCTTTATCCACAGAACCAGTTATCTCATCATAGAAGGCAATCAGCTTGGTCAGGCATGGCTTGCCCTTGGTGAATCCATGTTAACAGTGCCTGATCACCTTCCTCTCCTCCAAGTGTTTCAAAAGGATTCCTGGAGGACCTGCTCCATGATTTTTCCAGGGTCTGAGGTGAGGCTGACCGGTCTGTAGTTCTCCAGATTCTCTTTCTTCCTTTATATTTGCCTTTTCTCAATCATCCGGGACCTCCCCGATCACCACAGGTTTTCAAAGTTAATGGCCAATTGCTCTGCAATCACATCAGCCAACTCCCTTTGCACCCCTGGATACATTAGCTCCAGCCCGATGGACTTGTGCATGTCCAGCTTTTCTAAATAGTCTTTAACCTGTTCTTTCACCATTGATGGCTGTTCATCTCCTCCCTGTACTGTGCTGCCCAGTGCAGCAGTCTGGGAGCTGACCTTGTCTGTGAAGACCGAGGCAAAAAAATCATTGAGTACTGCAGCTTTTTCCACATCATCTGTCCCTAGGTTGCCTCCTCCATTCAGTAAGGGCCCCCACACTTTCCCTGACCTTCTTCTTGTTGCTAACATACCTGTAGAAACCCTTCTTGTTACCCTTCACATCCCTTTCTAGCTGCACTCTAATTGGCCTTCCTGATTACATCCCTGCATGAACGAGGATATGTTTATACTCCTCCCTAGTCATCTGTCCAAGTTTCCACCCCTTGTAAGCTTCCTTTTTGTGTTAAAACCCACCGAACATTTCCCTGTTAAGCTAAGCTGGTCGCTTGCCACATTTGCTATTCTTTCTACATACCAGGATGGTTTGTTCCTGCACCCTCAATAAGGCTGCTTTAAAATACAGCCTTTGTGTCTATTGCTGGTGCAAAAGCCTGGGCTTCATCAGGAAAAAGAAAAGTATAATCTTTAGTTTAGCAGTTGGCGGCTATTCTTTGCAACAAAAGTTAGTAAATGAGGCATTTTATTCCTGATCTCTTAGTGGTGACATGGATCCCTGGGGAATTTAAATAAATAAATAAGCACTGAATGGCAGCTCTACTGAGTAATCTAATTATAAAAACTACTTCTGAAGTTTTATCTTTTTTAGCTTAAACAGTTAATTCATGACCATCAAAAGCTTTTTCTGAGATAGATTTCATCTCAGCACACCATTTCATGCTTCATTATCCTACAGCGATGGGGACGTTTGGGTAGTCATTACTCACTATTTTTTTAAGAAATGCAAATACGTTAATTGATCCAATTATTCCTTATTTCTAGAAACATACTTTCAAAGAGGTTACAAATCAAATACATGTATGAAAATTTGTCTGGATTGTTTTGCACTGCGTTGTGTCTGCTCACAAATTTAGATTGTTTGTTCTGCGCCTGTTTGCACAGTCTAACCATTGTGAAACTCTGTAAGATTTTGGGGGCAACATGGGCCAGATTCTGACACTCTTATGCACATCAGCTTTACTCTGCAAGTTGCTCCCTTGATTATAATGGGACCTCTCACAGAATAAGATACTAGTCTCTGTGAGTAAAGGTGGCAAAATCTAGATCTACATCCATAAGACATACCACAATAACAATGTTATCGTAAGTTGGCTAGTCTGTATGTGTACCTCTGCTTTCTAGTGGATGGAATCAGAATTACAAGAGTATGTCAAATCCCTATAATGCTAAAGGTGATTTTCCTTTCAAGTAGGTAGCAGGGGTTGTGCTTTGGGTACAGGAGATTCTGAGTACTTGTTTTATCATCCACAGGAGGCTGGAGTAGAAATAGTGGATCAGCCCAACTCCCCCAATGACAGCTGCCACCTTTTGGGGAAGGTTCGCAGTACAGAGGGGAAGCTAAAAATACATTAATGTTGACAACCTCAGTATGAACATGTTCTTTAACATCCATTGAAGGCAAAGGAAAGCTTCCCATTGCCTTTAGTGGACATTGGATCAGGCCTTTAGGCACTGAGCCTGCACTTGCTGAAGTCAATGAGATCTTTACATTCATTGGGAGCATGTTAAGCCCTTACTTGTTAAAGGTTTAGTAGAGGGGCACTATCATATAGAAGAGCCATCCCTACATTTTGCACCACATTGAATCGATCAGCTGTCCCCTCTTCCCCAATCAGAAAGGCTGCTCTGGCCTGCCATTAGTGTCATTTTAAGGATTTGATGGCCAGCAATGCAAAGTTAAGGCTAATTATACAGAAGCATGTGTCCCTAACTAATACAGTAGTATGAATGAAACATGGAATGCCAGCATGGATTTTTCTCTCTGATCTTAATTTTGTGCTTGCATGGGTTTAAATCAGATACTTTAATGTAATTTTTAGAAGCTTAATCATCTTTGGCATGGCTCTCTATAGACATATTCTGCCCTCAGTCCATGGTGTATAGCAACTCCCATTGATGTCGGTGGGAGTTCTGGATCAATAGCAGTATATGGCCACAAGGGTCCTGGATAAGAGACTCATTATGAAAAATCATTGTGTCTGTTTCATGGGGGCCTTTTATGAGCCGCCAGAGTTAATATAAGCAGACCTGGCTCTGGCTGGTAAACATAACTGTACTCAGATCTCATTCTGTCAGAGCAATCGCTATCACAAAAACTGTTAGCCAAGCTTTAGATTTTAATCATTTGTTCCATAGAAAGATGGTCTCCCATCAAAAATGTCCACAAGTCATACTGATGTCCCTTCATGCAAGAGTTGTTTCAAATTAGCTGTTACTTCTTCCCAGGTAATATAAGGTGTTATTCCCATTTGTAAACAAAATGTGGCTACAGATGAATTTTCTTTTTCTTTTTTCTCCTCTACCTACAATAATGAATCATAGTTTCTCCTGCTTCCCATCCTTTCATAGATGTTTTACACCTGAGTGATGCAAATGTACTCATCTGTACATAGAAACATGGCCATGTTATTTTATATTCTGTGCAGAAGATATATGGAGTGAAATTCTGGCCCCATAGAAGTCAACATGAGTTATGGCGATGACTTCAGTGCAACCAGGATTCTACTCCTTAGATACAAATGATCCGTGAATTTTTGAGTTCATATATGGGGCGACTGCTAACACTAGCTTAAGCCAGTTTCTTTTCTATAGCACAGAGCTTGGGAATGTATGACCATCACAATCCTAACCTACAACATAGCCTGTCCTGCTGTCAAAACCCAGCTCTAGGAACTGATTTCATTTTAGGCCCCAATAGCAAACCATTTTGGATCCTCATTCAGAAAGGCATCCTTAATCAGACCAGCCCACAAACTAATTTGGAGTCTTTGATAAACCAAATAGAAAACAGGAGATATGACTGTGACAGATACTGCAAACGCATGCAATATCTTTTAGGGGCATATTCTATTATATGTATGAATGATTTATGTATCACTTTGGGCCAGGGATTCTGTGCAACTCCAGAGGCTGGAGGATTGCCACAGCTCCACCAGGAACTAAAAACAGCAGAGGGTGATTAAGGTGAATCATTTAGTTTATAAACACCTTCCCGAAAAACTGGTGAGCTTTTAGCATGCATACAGGGATTTTTATTATTTTCATATTTTCTCTGTAATGCTTTTACCTTACAAATAAAGGCACTTGCTTAGAAAGAGCCATGTGGTAACTTGCAACTGCTGGCAATACACTTCAGAGAGAAAGCAAAGCACAGGTCTTTAGGCAGTCTGGCTTGCTGGGGCTATCACAGTGCAAGGCAGGGAGCTGTGCAGCCTTAAAACACCTTGTCAGGAGATAGAGAGATGTGGGTCTCCGCCCAAGAGAGGTGATGGATGGGAGCCAGAAACCTTAAGCAGGTGCCCTTGAGAGACCGTGGAATGGAAAAAGAAATGCAGTTGCACTGAAACTGTGATGTCCATATTACTTCCGTTCTGTCATCTATATTAGGCCATGAGAGGATGTTGATCCTTGTGGCTTTGGGATGAAGAGAGATCCAGATAACTCCAATCAAATTGATTTTCACTGATGACCCTAAGCAGAATTCAGAACTGAATACTGTAGCTGAAGATGAAGATGAAACTGGTGGAAATATTTTGTTAAAATTCATGTGGAAATTTGAGCTGGTTGTTTTCCATTATGCCATTATTGTGTTGAAGTGCATCACCTGTGCATTCTGAATAAGCTAGAGGAGGTGGAATATTGTACACAGCAATATTGTCCTACTGAATAAAAGGCTGATCGTAGAAGTACTTTCATTGACTCCACTGGACATTGGAATGAGTCTATGCAAAAAGACCTGTGTTCTAATCCTACCTAAGAGTTCACATGATAGCATGTACATATCTCAATGAGAGTTTAACCCTCTGGGTAGAGGAAGGACCACATCTTTCCCAACCCTGCAACACAGCAAATTGCAGCACTCAGGGCAAGAAATCATAGACCTTCAATTAATTAGAGGGTACAAAGTAAACCCTTTACTGCGACCTTTTACTCCAACTCAAAACACCCTATCAAATGACTTTAATATTCTGTACTTCCCTAGCACATTTGGAACATTACATCACTATCTCCAGTTTACAAACAGGAAAACTGAGACTTAGAAAAGGTCACAGAACAAACTAATTGTGCATACGCATTTGGCAGTTATGTATTCAAATGCCTAATTTGTTTGTAAATCCTAACAAAATTTTTGGGGTTGGGGTTTTTTGGACAATATTATTCTCAGATTGTTTATACAAGATATGTACAAAGGTTTCTATTGTAGAATGTTCCTAGATGCTACCTGCATAATGCACAATAGTTTCCATTGGAAATAAATTCTCCAGGCACTTCATATTTCTTTATTTTTCCTTACTTGAGTTTGAAGCTAGCATTACATGTGTATACTTAAACGAACTTGCTTTCTGTGTTGTATGCTTCAGGATCATAATCAGTAAGTAAATATAATGGAACAGTTGTGCTTTGATCCTCTCAACAATCGCTTCCATTTGGCATCAAAGTTGTTCACACAGATCCATTTACAAACAAAATGGGGAGTCCTTTCATAACAGACAAACAGAAGTAATTGGCAGCAGTTTTATTGTATTTCTCGTTGTTTTCAATTATTTTTATCAACCAAGAACAGCAATAAGTGAATCACGTCATCCTAATGCTATTATCTTTAATGCACGATGAAAACGCCACAATTACAGTGGTCGCACTGCAAATCTTATCAACTGTGATCCATAACTCAGTAACATACTTATATGATCTTACTATTCCTTATGTTAACAACAGGAGAAGGTAGGGAACTTTGTAAACACGGTTGCAAAGGTTACACTACTCTACAGCCAAAATGCTTCTGAAATAAATGTAGTCAAACTTTACTAATTCTGAGTCACTGAGAACGAAAATGATGCTTAAAATTGTTGATTGGCTCTAGTTTTCAAGATATGCTATTGGGTCAGTATATACGACCCTTGACATGGGAATGGCGGAGGATAAGTGAGTTATAAAGGGAAGGGATCTCAGTTTAAACCAGAAATGACTAAAATACATCTTTGACTGGATCTATGAATAAATCTATGACTGGGTTTGGACAGTACTTGCTTTTTAGG
>VOCN01053804.1:0-23284 GCA_007922305.1 Dermatemys mawii
CAGAATTAGTAAAGTTTGACTACATTTATTTCAGAAGCATTTTGGCTATAGAGCAGTGTAATTGAACCAAGAAGGCTGGCTCCAGGCTCTGACCCTTAAAGGGACAGAACACTCTTTAACAGTCTAATTTTTTTCTCACTTTTTCACCAGTGTAACATGGTTGACTTTAAAGGAGTAGCACCCTGATTTACACAGTGCAAAGTAAAAGGATGTCATGGTCAGTCAATGTAAAATTAACATTTCTTTAATCAGTTGGTTGATCTTGGCATCCAATTTGAATTTCTTTATGCAAGACATCTAAAAGGCTTACATTTTTTGTTGTCTGTTCTTTCCACTTTTTGTCATGAAGGTTTTCTTTGAAGATTGTTTTGAACCACTTGTTACTCAACCTGCCACTGTCAAATATTCAAAAGACCGTGTTTTCTGCCTTTGCACTAGATAGCAATTGATTTCTTAGTTTTTTGCCATAGGCTATCAGTGAACCAGAGTTCAGGTCAAGATGGTAAATAAACATGATAACTTGAAAGAGAATTAATGAAATTGTAAATACAAGCTGAAATGATTTTGTCTATAGATCCATGGCCAATTTCCATGATGCTTTAAAGTAAAATATTTTGAAAAGTTTAATAGCTTTCATGTAATTTAGAAACATCCCTTTGTTAGTTGTAGGTTACATTTAGGCAGCTTAGCAAATTGACTTTTTTGTGGGGTAAGGGATAATCTGATGTGATGAAGTAAATGGAAATTATTTACCTGTTGCATGCGAGTAACTTTACAGACAAGTTTTGAGTTCAGTGGGACTCTTCTTGTTCATAAAGTTACTCATGTGAAAGAGTTTGCAGGGCCTTCATTTTATTTCTTCATAGTGTCCAAAATGAGGGAACTAAAATTAGAAAAAGGTAAAGAAGCAATGGATCTCAGCATGAATTATGATTATTTTTATTTATATACAGCTCCAGTATTCTTATAGGGTTTAATGGTACTTTGCAGGACATATAAGACACGTGACCAAATTCTGCTCTCATTTATGTTAGTTTTAATTTAGAGTAACACCACAGACTTCGAAAGAGGTACTCTAGATTTATGTCAGTGTAAGTGAAAGCAGAATCTGATCCATTATGGGCTTGATTCTGATATCAACTACACTGGTGTATAATTGATACAAAATCAAACATCCCGTTGTCTTTCTCTGTAGTGCTTCATAGCAGGAAGCCGTAAGATCCTGAATTTTGCAGTATTGTCTTTCTGGCTAGAAAGTACTGCAGGGATGTTTAAAAAAGCTTAATCAGGAGCCATACAAACTCCTGATTAAGCTTTTTAAAATAACAAAGTTTAAGTTAAAACCAACAGAGCATAAGAAATCCCCAATGTGGTGAATACAAAATCATTATTCTGAACCACTTTTAATTTCTGCTTGGAATTTGTTAGTGGAGTGGTGTGGTTAATTAAACTGTGATCTCACTTTTACAAAAAAAAAATACACTGTGAGTGTACATTCATTTTTACTAATCAGAGATTTTCAGAAATAGTACAGCTGGCTACAGCTATCATTTTACTTTGGAATAGGGAATAAAATGTCTCATGGAAAAAGCTTACCCTCTGCTATGTATCAATCATCACAGCATACAATCAGCAGGAACATCAGCATGAAAACCCAAGTGCAGTATAAATTGCATGGTAATGAAATAGCACTGTGTGCTATACATTGCAGGCAGGCGTGAGCCACTGAGTTCTTACCTATACTCGTGATTATATATACCTATATAGATGCAGCTTTTGAGCACATCTGCACTAGTGTAAATCAGGTGTAACTCCATTCATTCACCCTAGTGTAAAACCAGAGTAAATGAGATCAGAATCAGGCCTATGAACTCTATTGACCTCCCTGCCCATTCACCTTCATTTCAAACTGACATCTGGTACCATTCCCAATATGTTCTGTCTGATATCAGGGGATATTGTAGAGGGTAGCTTGGCCGAGGATACAGATTGAAAGTAAGGTGAGCCCCCAACAATATTCTAGCCCATGGTGTGATTCTCCTGCTGCTGAGACTGGGGTAACCTGGGAGTCAATATTGTTACAGCAGTGTGAGAAGAAACTCAGTGGGAGTTAAAGATGCTCATTGTGTCCTTGCAGGTACTTACATAATCAAGCCAGTAATCAGCAGGAGAGTCTGAAGAAACTACTGGTAGTTTTGAGTCTCTGGAAAGCAAATAAGCAAACAGCATTAAGGAATTTTTACAAATGTTAAACCTTTTCCTCTCTGGATCACAGATGCCCTAAATGTCAATGTCAAGCATTTGAATATTCATAGAGAGCAAACACAAAGTAGGAGTGAGCTCAGCCCAAGTAAATTCATCATGCAGAGCCAAATAAATACTCAAGGGTGGTTTCTTTTCCAGTGTTCACCTACCTCTCCTCATTTAGCAAAAATGTGAAATTTAGGATGACTCCGACCTCCGTTTGGCTCTCCCATAGTGCCTCCTGCTCCACTGTGCTGGGCTCAGTTGACAGTTTCATCACTGAACCTGCCTGCTGAAACTGAAAGGCAGCAGAAGCAAGAAGAGGTTATTCTATTAGGCTCTATATTGCAAGAAGCTGAACTGCTCCTCTGAGGTGCTCAGTGCTTTGCTCTGAGAATGTTCATAGAAAGCACTGCAATTCATTGTCAGAATCAATACTCCTCTATAAGGAAAAGTTTTAGGATCAGATGCATGTGATGGAAGTATCATGCATTGAATAGTCAATGTTGTCCTCAACTAAGAATGATACTTGCAAACCTAAATAACTGATCTTTGCATGCTTTTCATTATCCATGGGTGACTCTTGTTGTTATGGTCTGAAAGTCAGGATTCCTGGGTACTATTCCCAGCTCTGCAACTGACGTCATTATAATCTTGATCAAGCCACTTAACCTCTCATATGCCCATCTGTAAAGCAGCTATTATATATAGCTGTTATAGGGTGCTGTGATGCTTAGTGATGTATTGTTTGTAAAACACATTTAGAAATTCAAAGAAAAGGCATTAAAAGAAGCAATTATTACTTTTTGAAACTGAGCCTGAAGGGACTATGAATCTCTGTGCATTTTACCCTTCCTTACTTAGGATTGCGATTAACTTTACTGATTGACCCGCAAAGAGGAGAGCATACAGAGGGAAGGGGAATGAAGAAGAATATGGGTAAAACTATACATTGTGAATGGATTGTGAAAAGCTCATTCCAGGCAAAGTGTTAGGCTCACAATATTTGATTGATGGGTTCACTGGATTTTCCACTGAAGTGTAACATACTCTTGTGAATGCCTTAAGGGACGTGACCTGATGATGTTAATGTTCTGTTTCCAGATGAACAATCTTACATGCATATCCTGTGCAATGGGTATGTAAAAGGAACACTCTGTCATGCATATCCCAGGAACACACAGCAGAGATTAAAGTGGGCAGAAAGCTTTACATTTAAAAAAGCAAAAAGCGGGAGGACTTGAAATGGGAATCTGATAATGTTGGCCTATACCCAAGATTCAGAATTCATCACAAAAGGGGTGGAGGGTGGGGAGCTCTGGGACCTTACCAAGAGACCTGACTGAAAAGGGGATACACCCAACCATGATTGTGTGTGGAAGCTGGTACTTGAGCTAAGTTGTTAAGCATTTGAAAGACAGCTATTCATCATCATTAAAGGGTCTTCGTACGCTCAGTGGTACATCTCCTACACAAAGCAGTGAGTCCAATCCCTATAGTGCATGTAGGGGCTGGTCCTCACTAGGGCAGGGGACTGACTGTAGATACGCAAAATCGGAGTATCTACAGCCGACTTACCTGCCGTCCTCACGGCGGCAGCGGTCAGCAGTGCGCTCCCCCGTCGAGTCCAGCTTGCGCCTTTTGGCAAGCTGGAGTTACGGAGTTGACGAGGGCGCCACTGGCGATCGATCTCTCCCTATGCTAGTGAAGACAAGCCCTCGGACTAGTTTGGAAAACAGGAGTAGTCACCCTGGATCAAGGGAGGCTTGATAAGAAAGCACTCTGAACAAAGCCCAGGGGCAGCTGGTTTCCAACAGCACAATGCTGACAGTCAGGCTGGAGTAATCAGAGAAAGGGGTTTGCTTTCAAGGGTTGTGCAGCATTCACTTCTTTTTTGCTTCACAAATAAGCTGAGAAAGACTTATCTGGCTTAGCTTACGAGAAGAGTGGATCTAGATATGTTAAGCAACCTGTTTCTTTTGTTTTAAAAGCATTTTCTCTGTTTTTCAATACATTTTGGCTTTATGATCATTGTGGTGTGGGTAATTTCACACAGAGAGAATCTTGGCGCCTCTAATGGAAGACGGGTATGAGTGAAGAGTTTTGATGCCCCTTTCTGAGTCTCAGTCAGGGGACCTGGACAAAAGTGTCCTATCCCAATGAAACACAAGGAAAGAAGCTGAAAGACCAGCCAAGTGGCAAGAGCTGGTGGGGGTGCAGATCACAGGGAGGAAAAGGAATGATCCAGGTTGTTTTTCAGTGATACTCTGGAGGGAGCAGCTGCACTGTTGACTCTGAGCTGATGTTCTGTGCAGAGCAGTAAAAGGCAGAACAGCTCAGATGTGTGGGGGAGGATAGGAATATTCCCAGCATACCTTACTCCCTTACCACTGCTTCAGAAATCCCAGAAGGGAGATAGGGTAAAGGACCCAACCACATACTAGTCCAGATGCCCAAGCACTCTAGTATGTTAACCAAACCTGTTGGTAGTGTTCTTGTGCTCTGTGTGGGGGCGGGGAGAGGGAGAAATGGGTGCAAGATACTTCCTATATCTTCTTTCCTCCTCAGTGCCCAATCCAGCCCGCAGTGAAGTCAATGGGAATCTTTCCATTGATTTAGTGGTAAGACACGTAGAGTCTGATTTGAAGCTCAGTGAGGTCAATGAGAACCTTTCTGTTGAGCTCAATGGGCTTTGTATGAAGCCTTCATGCAGAACCAGGCAGAATTGAGCCTATTAGGTGCAAAAATCAGTGCGTGAATATCTTGTCCCATTTCTGTTTGTCAAAGATGTGCACGGCGAGAGAGAACAGATTTTGATAAATATTTTTGAAGTATAAATGCAGAAATATTATCTCTGGAACTAAGTGTGATGTAAAGGTAACTAATCTGCTAGAAAGTATATTGCTCTGATGTGACAGTGCACAATTCTTATCTCATTAGTGACGGGTATTGCGTATATGAAATGTGCAATTGCAATATGTTTTTGTCATATAAAATATGGTTAATTTTGCTCAGGCCGACTAGGGAAATCTCAAGGTAATTTCGTCAGCATGGTCTGTAATGAAATAGATTTCAAGACACACAGGCTCCGAGCACTACTTTCTCAGAAGTAGAAATAGCAATTCTTAGTCCCTCTCTGGAGGTTGCAGACATCTATCAAAACTATAAATATTTTAAACTGTACCATTTAAAAGATTAGAAACCTGCTACAAAGAAATTGGCTTCCCTTTTTGTAGGAGAGGAGGAGAATAACTGCAAAGGAAATCAAAATGGAAAAAAGTTGCCAGCTAAATCTAAGCAAATTCTGAGGCATGAGTGATTGAGTTTGAATAGAATAAGAACTCGCCTCAGTGTTTGGGGTTCTGGCAAAGACTGAATCATAGAAACATAGAATATCAGGGTTGGATGGAACCTCAGGAGATTATCTAGTCCAATCCCCTGCTCAAAGCAGGACCAATCCCTAACTAAATCATCTAGTCATAGACTGGTGGTATAACGAACGAGCAATTTAGTGGCTGACCCCACTAAGAATAATAGACTGCTGCTCAGCCAGTCATTGCAGTTACTCCTTTAATTCAAGTAGTAGGGACCTGTGCTGAATGTCTTAGGTTCAGTGACTTGGGGAAGTAGTTGTTACAAGAATGGAATTGTCATGCAATGAGAGAAGTATTTTCACTGTATTTTCATTTGTAAAAGAAGTAGGAAATCCCTGTGGTTCTTGTCTAGGTCCATCTGTCCAATAACATATTGCCTTTTTGTCTGTCTGTCTAAGTCTTCAGCTTGGGGTAAAGCTTACTGCATTCCCTGTGGCCATGGAGAGCCCAGCCAGAAGCAGAGCTGGTGTAATTTTCCTGTGTTGGGAGGATAGAGGTTGGCAAAGTGTGTACCCATTGCTCACTATAGAGTATAGAGGCTCCCTGTACACGTCTGCACTGCACAAAAGGGTTTTTGGTGTTAGTGTGGGAGGGAGTGGGGGGAAGGGGTAATATGGGTAGGACTGATGGACTTGATGCTAACAGAATAGCAGTGGCAACAAGTGTCTTTTTCAGTGCACAAAGAAAGACAATGATCCCTTATTCAAAAAGTTTTACACCTCAGCATTGCCCCCCAGTAAAGAGGCTACAGACATCATGCAGCATACTCCAGCCAGGAAGTGAATACTGAGCAGCACTGATTGCACTCTGTAACCTATGCAGTCAATAAACTAACTAGCTCAAGCTCTAATCATCTTCTTTAGATAAGGGAATGGAGGGAGAGAACAATAATCACCTATGTGTAAATTGTAAATGTTTCTGAATGGCCTTGAAGAGCCTGTATTGAATTGTTATCGCTAATAACTGGCATAATTTCTAAAGCACAAATGTAAGGGCACTAAAGCATCTGTATTCCTGTTACATTGGGAAAATAATTATAATTTAAAAAACACAGTAAATAAGCAAAGATGCTTCAGGTAGGCAATCCCAGTCCCATGTCTTCTGTCCGCCCATACCATGCCTATGAAGATGAGTGCAATGGAGATACCTATTAATTGTTAAAAAATGAAGCACAGGTAATAAAATTCTGTTACAAAATATCAAGTAACCATGCCCCCAGCCTTGCAAAGTTCTGTCTCTATCTATCACGATGCCCATCTGTCCTAAAAGCCCTCCCTTGGGATTGCTGTGCTTAGTTTATTGTATAAAATGTATTTATTTGTATTAACTTTAAAAAGTTGGATGCCTGTGGCTGGGATTTTCAAAAGCACCTAAGGCAACTGGCACCCAAATCCCATTGGGCTTCTGGCACCTAAATCCTTATGGCTTTTTTGAAAATACCAACTCCATGGTTGCACTTTTCTACCTGGAGAAATGGAGAGATGAAAATATTTCTTGAAGGGTGCTGCTGTGCTCTTTAGGGAACTGCGACCAGAAAATGATCCACAGCTACAGGCCCTGAATCTCATGTAAAATTCCATGGGAGGATTAGGCCTTGTTTTATGCAGTGCCTTGATGCCTCAGTGAGAGGCAATCTACAAAAACCTAAAACAGACAGATTAGGACTAGGCCCCAAGTGTTTCCACAAAAATATTACACATTCCCAGACAAATTAAAATTTCATGTTTTGATTGATACAGGGTTTGTAAACCACAAAGTTAACACACTGAAGTGCTTAATTTCTGTGCTCCATTGACTTTAATTAAACTTGCCTCTGGCTTATGAGCTTTGATGAATTTGGCACAAATACACACAAACAAAAGTTTGCTCACATGGCTGGATTTTCCTCACTAGGCTTCACTCTTTTGCCACCTCTTGGGAGTCTCACATCTATCTAATCTATCTGTCATGAATATGTCTAAACAGGTTAGTAGTATGTGTCAGACACATTATTGCAATGAAGGTGTCACTAACCTCTGCTACATATCATTGATGACCAGAGACAGAGTGTGTCTGCATTCTGACTTATCAGAAATCTGTCATTGTATACAAGCTCTAATAGCAATGACAACGAGGGAGTAACAACCCAGTTTAGAGCATGAAACTGAGGCTGTTGGTTGCACACTCTCTCCAGAGTATGTGTGTGTGTCTTGAATTATTGGAACTAGCACAGTATTTGAGGTGTAGGAATAAAACACCAATAAAAATACCTGACATTTGTTTGCGCAGGAAAAAAATCGTATACCAAATTGTCAAGAATGTGACGTCAAAGGCATCGATTTTTCAAACATTCAGCAGCCTCACGATAAATCAGAGATTCTGAAGTTTTAAGAGGGAGGAGGAAAAATAAAACACTGATTAAGATGGTGGGCATCGTACCCAGGGATGAGACAAAGCTGAGCTTAATGGAGGAACAAGCCACCAACAGGAATGAATGGGGACACTGTACTACTACCGGTGTCTACAAAGGTGCTTTGGGATGAAAGAGAGAAACAACAAAATATTCATTTATTTTCATCAGCTCTAATTCTACCTCACTTAGGGTCTGATCCAAGGCCCACTGAAATAATGGGGAGTCTTTCTACTGACTTGGGTGGGCTTTGGATCAGGCACTTACACAAAGTCCGGAGTAGCTCTTTAAAGTCACATCCCTGCACAGCTGGCATGAGTATAGTATCAGGTCTGTTTTGTTCAAGGCAGGGTATACATTTTTTTTAAATAGTTTCATGTTATGAGAGAAACCCTCCCTAAGAGTCCAATTTAGATTGTTCTACCTATCCTTCCTTGCTCAAAAGGCAGCAGAATGGGAAACCTTGCTCTATTCTGCACAAATCCAGCTACCCTGCAGAACTGTTCTTGAGTGCGTTTTGTGAGGAATCTACTGGGAGCGGCAGGTGCCGTAGATGACTAATTCCCAACCTCCATGGAACACCAGTCTCGATCAGAACATAGCTCTTCTCTTAGCCAGCAACACAAGCTGTCTTTCAGTTAATCCTAGCAGGAGTAGCACATTCACTCACTAGAGTTTCAAAGCTTCGGTCAGATCACTGCTAAACTAATTCTGGCTAAGAATACTGTCTCAGCATGCAGATTCGGTATTCTCAAATGGTTTATTGGCAGCTTCCATCCATGCCCTTCAGTTAGGATTTCACTGTGACTCCTCTGGAAATAGCATGTCAGTTTAGCTGAGGTATAAATGTCACACCAAGGTGGGTGCAGGTAAGAGAGGCAGCTTGCACAAGGCTGAACTGCCATCTGGATTACATAAAAATCCCTCCTCTGTGAAAACTAGAGTGACGTTGAGGCATATTTTACTCCTACTCACGTAAGTACATTGTGTTCAGCAGGTCCTGTTGAGTTGAACCGGTTCACGTGGGAGTAGAATTTAACTACTCTTTTAACATAGGCAATGATAATTTATAACTATTTTGTGCTCCAAAAATAAAACAGATACCTGGATAGTGGCAGAGATGTTTGTTTTTTTCAGAAATCAATGAGATTTCTCTCCATTGACTTTGCTAGGAGCAGGTCTCATGCGAGAGCCAAGTTTAGGCCATTACTACCTGGATTTAAAAGCACAAAAAGGGTTTTCTGTTCTCCCAACCCCATTTCCTAGTCTCTAGTCTAGCCCAAGAGCTGGTGCCAATAAACCAAGCCAGGACAGCAGCAGAAATTAGAATGAAATGGAGATTCATTGAATGAAAAATCACATTAATCTTGCACACTTTGCGTAATAGCTTTAATGGCTATTTTAGCTCAAACTACACTAAAGACATCTTGACTATAAAATACACTGAACTTGGAGGACCTAATGCTTCAACTTTCTCCTGTTTTACACCTGTCTAACTCCATTGACTCAAATGGGCCTAGTTCTGATTTACACCAGTGTGAATGAGACAAGAATTGGACCCAGTGATGTTAAGGTTATTGGAGATGGAAGAAAAGATCGCGACTGTGAAGAGATAATGGGGCCCTTTTAACATAATGCTGCCGTATGAGTCAGACCACATTCTCCTCCTATTTACATCAGTGTAAACCCAGCCGATCATCACTGAAGTCTGATTCATTTTGCTGTCAAACTACAGTAATGCCGTAAATAACTGATTGGATGATTTTTGCCTGGGAGGTTGACTTTTTAAATTGACAGCCTGGGAATGTCACTTTGGAGCTTCCTTCTTTGAACAACTGATGGCTGGCTGAGACACTGGGAAAGTACCTAAAAGTGATAAATGTCTTTGAACTTTTTTGGAAGGTGGGTATTTGGTGTTTGATAGTCTTTAAGGGTACCTTAAACTCTATTCAAGTAGAGCAGGGGAGCAGCCTTACAATATTATATTTATTACTGTTTAAAAGGATGTGCTAAGTTGAAGAATGGGTGCACTGGACTTTGGAATGACTGAAAAGAAGAAAGGAAAAATAGGAAAGTTGATTGAAGTAATTCCTATTGAACCTTCCAAAGACTCTGTGGAGGTGGTGCTTTTGAGAAAACAGCAGGGATACAGAGGATAAATAAATCATCAGCAAAATTGCCTGCAACTGTCAAATCAAGAGCAGCAATAAAACAGACAGACAGTATCTGTCTGAATAAGCTTTATAAAATGCACCAAGGACAGAGAGAGACAGACAGACATAGATGCAAAACTACAACAGCTGTGATTCTTAAAAAACAAAAATAAAAAAACAAAAAAAACCCAACCCAAAGCCTATATTCCTCTTAATATAACCTACCTGCATATTCTGGGGCATTGGACTATTTCAGCCACAAGAGGCAGGAAATAACAGGAGGTTTTGTTGTTGTTGTTGCTTAGTTATACTGTTAAAATGTAACTTATTTAATAAATATCTTAACAGCAACTAATAGTATAGGTGGCAAAATGGTATCGGACTACGATTTGGCTAATTAAACTGGAAAATTGGTCCGTATAACCACTGAGATTTTCAGAATTGACTTACACAACTACAATAGAAACCACACTTTTACTCTCTCCCTATGTTGGGAAGATGATTTTATTTAGATTTTTTACTGAGCCCTCGAAATAGGCCCTCACTTGTGTCAATTGATTGTTATCGGTTCTGGTTTTGCTAACACAACAGAGGAAAAACAATCCAAAACAATTTGGTCAATTACTTACATGCCAGTTCACCAAGATCTCCTTCCCAATGTTGGGTATTAGACCCAACATCTAACTAACACTCCTAAACTCCTACATTTGATAGACTGCATGACGTCCAAAAAGCTTGCATACTTGGTATCATTTTAGGTCTGTAGACACCTAGAACTTGAAAGGCAGCATGAAACCAATTAACTATGGTAGACATGTATCTAATGTTCCATAATCCTAGTCAACAGCAGTAACTTGTTCAATTTTAAAACTACTTTACAGCAATCTTAACTGAAATTTGTTACAAAACAAAGGAACCCTGTAACTTTATGACAGTCTGTAAACACACACAAGCCTGTATATTTCTTTATGAATTAGGTACTCAGTTTCAGGACATGATCAATTGACTGCTTTGGGTCCTCACCTCAGAGAAAATCTCTCTTACTTTTCACCACTTCTTTGCTTAGCCATCAGCTTTCAGCTCAGTTATTGTTCACAGCAGGAGCTGGCGTTACAAACGGTTAGAGGACAGCAAATTGTAAAAATGTTGCGATCCATGGTCTACACTTTGAAGTGGGATTTTGATTGTGAACTCAGGGAGATATTTTCATATTAGCGGTAGGCTAAAAATGGAGTATAGCTGCAGTGGCACAAGCATTGGGAGAAGGTAGCCACCCGAAGCATATACCCATCTGAGGTGCTAGCCCCATACTCAGGGTGGCTAGCCCCAGCTGTCACTTGTGCCACTGCATCTACACTTTATTATCATACTAGCTCGATCATACACCCCCAACTTGTAGACATACTCTAATATGGACAGGTCAACATGGGTTAGAAATAGTGTGCCAATGCAGCTTAGTTGCTTCAGAAAGGAGGATGCGTTAATATTTCAATCTCCCACCATCTCATTCTTATTTGAACAGAGGCAACGTATTGTGGAGAGGTCACATGATATACATGCTCAGTCATGTGACCAAGCACACCCACAATGGTGAAGAAACCCAAGCATCTATGACTGCTTTTGGCAGGTTGTCCATTTAAACAGCTGGATGCAGCCTTTATTTTGGGAAGAATCAATGGATTTTTCACAAGCAGGTCCGTTTTAAAAAGAATATGGTGAAGGCAGAATAAATTGTGGGCCTGTAAACCTTGTGGCTTAACTTTTCAGAAACTTTAGAATCAAAATTAACTTCTGAGTTATGAGCTAACTGCCACTGCAATGCCTTTCCTTTAGTAGTGGGGAATTAATAGCATCTGAAATTTCTCACTGTTTGCTATGCATCTCAGAAATGTGCCGCCTTTTTAACCAGCCATAAAGCTGTTGTTATTTCAAGGATCATGCCATGTAATTACATGGTTTACTTTTTCACATCAATAGCATATATTCTTCATTTCCTTTTACTGCGTTCCCAGGGTAGGACAGCAGGCAGCTATGCTCCCTTATTATATGTAAGTCAGTTTGATTTCTGTGTATCAGATGCGAGCTTCAAATCCAATACATCCTCAGATTTTAGCTGCAGTTCTGAAATTAATAAAAGATCCATTCATCAGACACCCGCCGGCTGATCCCTCAGAACAATAGACACTTGGGGACAAATGATAAGATATGTATGTAACGAAAGTGTTCCCTTCTTTCTGGCACCAACTGTAACATTTTAGTTATTTCTTAGCTTGATCTTATTAATTCAGAGAATCATGTGCCTGTATATCTCTTTTGTTTGTTCTGTCTCAACTTAGCCCCTTTGCCTTTTATTATTTGTATGTCAGTAGTGCCCAGAGGCCTAAAACAAGGTAGACAGATTCAGCTCCTAGTGATAAGTGGCTACTTAATTGGCAGGCTAACACATTCCTCTCTTGTGAGTTTGAGTCTGTTTGCACAAAAACCTTACAGGTCATCGTTACTTTTTGGATAGATTCCGGATTTGAACGGGACCTGAATCTCCTAGCCTTCCTCCTACCAGCGTTCCTATCGACTCACATAAATAAATGTTACTCATCATGAGTAATCAAGAGGTGCAAATGTATGTACTTAGGCCCCACTAGGCAGAGAGATGCAAATAAGCTCGAAACAGTTCCAAAAAGAACGGTGGCGGGTCATCGGAGCAGGGGACCGACAACCTGTAAGGAGATGGATAGCTGGTGTGTGGCAGATCACCGGGAGGTCAGCTGCTGAATATAAAGTCTCATTTTCAAAAGGGATTTAGGCAGTTAGAATGAAATGTTGGTCCCTGAGTGCCTAAATCCCTTTTGAAAATGAGTCTTAAGCTACTAATTCAATAAGGCATTGCAATGTTGAGTAGAACAATACCAAAATATCTTTCAAAATCTGGGCCTAAATGACCTGCTCAAGATCAGACTGGAAGGTTGTAGAATATTTTAAACACTGTAATGTGGACATTTTAAACCCAGATATCATGAGTCCCAGTCCAGTGAACGGCCAATTCATTTCACCCCCACTGTGACTACCAAGTCATTCTACAAAGGCCATCAAATAACTGGCAGCCAGTAATGATTGCTGATCTTTACCAAACAGGGGTCAGTCGAGACCAGTGACTTAGAAGGTTGAAGAGTTACTTGTAGCAGAAAATAAAATAAAAAAAAAAAATTCATAGCAGGCATTAAGTGAATGAAATGTTAAGTATTTCACCTTTTGACAAAGTCAGGGAAAATGTAAATTCTCTGAACTTGCTTTGCATAAAAGGCATTTTCCAACAGGAAGGACTATTTTAATTTCTGAAATTTAAGAAGCAGTAAATTAGAAAAAGAGCAAATTTAAAAGGTCAGGCAGGCTGTAGTCCAAACAGGATTTGCTACATAATATGTATTCTCCCCATGCTTGGAAGGGAAAGCAGATAGCAAGTATTGCTGTTCAAAAAAAAAAAAAAGCAAGAGAAAAATGAAAACATGCTTGGTTTTGGTAGAGATTTGATTGACCTACTGATCATAGTGCAGACAGGAATAATTTAGAGCAATGTCCTCCATATGTAACAGCCGAAGCTCTTCTAAATATTTATGATTTCACTGAGGTGTGGCCAGGGCCGGCTCCAGGCACCAGCATAGCAAGCATGTGCCTGGGGAGGCACTCTGTAACGGGCGGCATTCCAGCCATGCCGCCCCCTGCTTTGCTCCTCTGGCATCACACCCTCCCCCCGCTCCTCCGTCCACGCCGCCCACACACACACTTCTCCAGCCGCCCTTTTTTTTTTCGCTTGGGGAGACAAAAAAGTGAGAGTCGGCTCTGGGTGTGGCAGATGTTAATCCAAATGTTAAACAGCAGCAGTATTTAGGAAAGGTAGCGTGCTACTCTTTTTAAAAAAATAAGGATAAATAGGTTGTGTCTTTACAATATCCACTTGGGCACCATTGCTTTGAAAGTGCCCTCCAGCTACACGCGGGGAGGTCATTTAAAAAGCTGATAAATTAATACGGGTCTTTCAACAGATCCTTACTGCTTAGTGCCTAGATATTAAGCTGACTAGCACCTGATCAATGCATAAGCTAGGCAGATAGTGACAGACACTGGCATTTCCAACATTAGATTCCGTGGACCACATCAGTGTTGACAAAAAGAATAAACATTTGAAGGTTCTGTAGGCTAGATCCTCAGCTGGTATAAATTAGTGCATTTCCATTGACTTCCATGGAACTATGGCGATTTGCACTAACAGTCTGGCCCTGCATGTGTCTATACTGATTTTTATTGTTTCTTGATTAGTTCTCTCTTTCTACTCACTCCTATCACTGAAGTGGCATCGGGTTCTAGCTTACTAAGGTGACGGAAAATAAAAGTACAATATTTTTCCAGGATGGGAAATCACTATGCAGGGTAAAGTGATGCACAGCAAACCTCAGGATGCTGTTGATAGCTTGGTATCAGTTGCTAATAGAAATGGATACAGCTACTCATTTGGGCTTTTTTCAACCTAAGAGAAGAGAAGGACGAAATGAAAAAAAAAATCAGTGGCTAAGACCGTTAGGAACTCAATTTCTTAACTCCACGAATGACCCTGTGCAGATCCCAAGGTGTAGCTGCACCACTTATTTTAACTGATTTACAGTGGATATGGTGAATTTAAAGGTATCAGTTCCTTGTGGATCTCCCAGAGTTCACAACAGAGGAACTGAGGGTTCAATTATTTCTTGAAACTATCATGCATCATTTGGGAGTTTAACAGGAAGACGCTGCCTGCATAACTTTGCGGTCTCCTCTTGGCCATCAAAGTGAATTTTGCAGAGAAGTTATCTTTTTGACTCTTGATTTTAAAAAAACAAAACTTCAACAGTCACCCTCCATGAACTGTACACAAGCCCAGAGCTTGTTGTGGTTCCTTTGCTGCTGAATGCAGGGCCAGTAATAGAACGGCTTTAAAATCAGGCAACATTTCTGTGTTCTTTCTTTATTCTTTTTGAAGATGCTTGTTAATGACACTTTTCCAAGGACGAAAGGGAAGATAAAAGGGCAGGGCAGTGGGTGGGTGCGTGGGAATGCAGATCAGAAAAGACAGACGGTTTCTTTAATTCTTTCCCTCCCTCATATTTCCTTTAAAAGGATTCATTGGGAATGTTTAAAGCTCACAACCGAGACTTTTCATTTAGGCGCAACAGTTAAAGCAGCTACAAGTATGTGCAGGTTGTGAGAGGGAGGAAAGGATCCAAGACCTATTCCAGCCATCTGTTGGCCAGGTGGTTGGGCTCAAATGGGGTGATGAGTCAGAATTTGGTGCTGTGTTGGTCTTCTCTTGATTTTCTACCACATTTGCTGAGTGTTCCATCTCATTCTTAAAAAAAAAAAAAGTTTCTTAGTGTATGACTGAGACAAAGTCTCTGATTTCCAAAGGGGAAGTGTGTTCATTGAGTTACAACAGCACAATGAAGGGACAAATTTTGCTTCTGGGCACAAATCCGAGGTCACAGAATATCCCCTGGGAGTAGCCCCACGGGGTGGGCAGGTGAGGAGAGGAGGATTCTGCTGGGGTAGTGGGGGCAAAGAGGATTGCAACCTGGTGCTGTGTTCCATGGTGACTGGCATTGCAATTTGCATTTCACGAGCCACGCACTGTGGAACTTCCATTATACTCTACAGGACAGTCTTGGAGCCTGAAAATCCATCGTCTCCTGCAGGGTAAATTCCATTGACTAAAAATGAGTCCCTGTGAACAGATACTGAATTCCTGCAGGACAGCTGGGAATTCCCAGGTTCCACTATATTTAGAGTGACTGGAGTGTGATACTAGATCAAAAATAACTCCCCCCTAATTAGAAAATACCAGATTCACAATACTGGATAGATGTAACAAATCTTATCCTGCCTCCATCAGCGGCCAGTTCCAGTTATTTCAAAGAGAGGCAATGCTGTATCTGAGAGAAAACTACTCTTGTAAAGTTCCAGATGTCATGTTCTTCTTACCGGGTATATTTCATGTTCATGTATAGCCATATTTTCAGGGTGGAGTGTTAAAGTATCTTAAATTAGGGAAATTAAGACAGAGATGAAGTTATAAAACATTCCTGTATACAGACTGGATGACTCCAGGGGCTGCATACGAAGACTTTCAGCTCAAGGTCAGTGGCATAAATCTTGTCCTGGCTTGTACTGAATGAAGTTCTACTGTATATAACAGCTGTTCTGCATCAGCAGAAACACTGCAAGATACAAATTGACCATCCAGTTTTGAGTGAGATCTTTATCCACTGGTTTGTCTGTCAGGAGCTACACACACTCAGATGTCTCCATATTTCAGTCAGCGTTCTTCCTAAAATATGCCAATAGTCTCAGTGTAATTTCTAGTGGGCAGGTGTCTACATCACAAAAACAAGGACTTCAGTGGATACTAGGTAATTTCCAAGTGTGTGCACACACAAAAAGTCCAAATCCCTAAAGGAAGAGCTGAAAAATCTAACTGATCAACACTATTCATGCCCTCCGGGAAATTAATCTTAAACTTGTCGACATGAGGCACTGTTACGTTTTCTAAATTGAAAAATAACTTCCTACTTCCAAAACAATGACTTCCTCCCTCAGACATCTTTAGATATCAGTATATTCATAGGACTTTATATAGGACATTGATAAGAGTGATGCAATTGAAGAGGTATGAGGAGGTCATCAAAATGATATTGCTTCTTACCAGAAGGCAATATATAAAAAAGCTAACATCACCGCTTGACCAAAATTTACAGAATTGTAGAGAGAACATTAGCTATAATTTTTTTCTTAAAAAAAAAATCCGAGGTTCTGGCCATGCTGATAAGTGTTTGAGACTAACTAGGCATAATTTTGTCTGAAATAACTGAATACCTAATTATCCTTGGAGAGAGTAAATTCTTTACACAAGGCATTAAGGCTCATATTATTAGTGTCTCAGTTACAAAAAAAGATGATGATATATGAAGGATGATATATGAAGCAATTGGGAGAAAAAAAGAAGAGCCAGAAAATATAATGAGAAATGGATTATGAACCTGATCTAAAAATCCACTGAAGCCAATTGAAATGTCTCCAGTGATTTCAATATGCTTTGGATCAGGTCCTTTTATGATGATTTTCTTTCAATGAGGAAGGATGGCCTAGTGTTTACAGTACTATCCTGAAACCTGGGTTCAATTCCCTGCTCCACCACAGGCTTTTTGTGTGACCTTGGTCACTTAATATCTCTGTGCCTTAGTTTCTCATCTGTAAATTGGGAATAATAGCCTTTCCCTGCTGCTCAGAGGTCTTGTCAAGGAGGTTGGGAGGTGCTCATATACTATGATAATAGGGCCAGATAAACACTTCAGGTAAATAGATATTCCAGTTTTAAAGGCACAGCTGTCAAGGCCTGATTGCAAATAGTTAACCAGTCTAAGGTTTTAAAGGGTCTCTGGGCTTCTATGGAGATACTGGAGTTATTTCCTTTTCTTGCATAATCAGACAATCATATTAGAGGAAATGGGTTCTCAGTGATGATTGGCGAACTGGTAGGACTGTGAGATCAGAAACATTTTTGTGAACACTTATTTAACTCACCCACCAGAAAAGCATTTGGGAGGGAAAAAAAGTTAAAGATTTTTACAGACATCCCTTCAATTAAGGCTTATGGGGAGTGGATAGCTAAGTGGTTTGAGCATTGGCCTGCTAAACCCAGGGTTATCAGTTCAACCCTTTAGGGGGCCATTTAGGGATCTGGGCAAAAATACATCAGGGATGGTACTCAGTCCTGCAAGTGAAGGCAGGGGACTAGACGCAATGACCTTTCAAAGTCCTTCTAGTTCTATGAGATAGGCATATCTCCATATTAGAAGGACTGAGAAAATTTACAGCCAACATTGTTGGGCCTCCAAGGATGACTCTAGCTAACCTAGGCAAAACCAGAATTATATTGCTAAATAAATAAGAGTGGGGAGGGGATGTTAAAATACCCCTTTAGTACATCTCTGCACATCTGAAAGAATATGTATTTTAAAAAATTAAAATCCAATTTTTATTTTCCTTTGTAAGTCATCTTTAGAAATAGACCTATTTAGATAGTAAGCTCTTACTAATTGAACTCTTAAGTTTTTATAAACAGTTGTCTCAATGTCATATGGCCTTCCCTCTCCCCGCAAATGACAAACTCTGGAGGAGGATGAAACAGAAACTGAGAGGACAGGAAATTACAGAACAAAAATGGAGATGGCTAGAACATACATAGAGGAATGATCCAGATAACGTAAGGTCACAAGCATTGGAGTCGAAGTCCAAGGCAAGAGCCAACAGGGTAGACCAATGATTAACTGGAAACACACAACAGAAGCAGAACAGAAAGCTATCAAAATGACATGGGAAGAAGCTAAGACTGCAGCAGGAGACTGGCAAAGATGAAAGGTAGTGGTGAGGCCCCTATGTTCCACATGGTAGAGAGACTATTCCTGTACAACTCATAACCATCATCCACTACTAGCATGTTGGTAGACTTTGGCAGCCAGGTAGTAATCAACATGGGCTTTGTGCCCTACCTCTAACAGAGCTGACTTTATACTGACTTGTTAGATACGTGCTTTACCACAACAGACCAATGAGTTTGGCTCCATCTGACTGCTGCAAGACTTGAATCCAAGACCTTTAAGGTTGCAGTCTAGTCTAGTGCCTTAATCACTTAGCTATCAAGTGTGGTAAAATGCTTCATCAATCTTGAATGCCTACAGCCTGCATCACAGCCAAACACTAAGTGCTGTGAAAACTATCATTATTCAAGTGATGGTCCCTATTGTATTCCACTGAGGGTTATGTGCATGTGCCTGGAGCCGGATCTTTTGGAAGCAGTACTATTCAGTGATCCATGCGTACACCCTGCACTGCCTTGTGGTTTTGTCCCCAGGTGATAAAGGACACAGCGGGCTGCTGGCATTTCCAGTTCCTTCTCACTGCTGCATGGTTCGAGTAGGAGCATCCTACTTCATTGAAAAGATCACACACACATGAAGGAAGCCTTCTCGAACAGCATGGACTTGCTCTACCTGCATCTACCAAACAGGCCACCTGCATTCCCAGAGTTCAGTTCATTCACTCGAAGCTCTGGACATCCTAAAAGAGTCACTGTTCCAGTGCTTACCTATCCTTATAGTTAGAATGTTTTCCCTAATACCTAATCCAAGTCAGCTTTCTTTGCAAACTAAGCCAAATATTTCTTGTCCTACCCTCGGTGGACATGGAGAAAATTTATTACTGTCCTTTTTATAACAAAATCATTTATTTGGTGGGATGGACGGTCAGAACTGCATCTCCAAATTTGTATACTTCTTATATTTGGATACAGATTGAGTAACCTTGATATTCGCTTCCGAGAGAGAGAGCACGCAAGGAGAGGAGGAGATAAATGTGGGTTGTTTGTATTCAAAGTCTTTGCGCAAAGTACGGCCTTAACATCTAGGTATTAAATAATTCAGTAAAATATTATTATTGGGAATAAGTTTAACAAAGGGATGATGTTCTGTTTCTAACACCTTGGTGTACAGTCTGCTTTAACTATGTAATTTCAGATGAATGCAGCAGCACTTAAATGAACACTGTAAATGTACATTTTTCCATTCTATTTAGAAACACAACTGCTGAGGCATTTATTAGCAAAACTTCAACTCTATTTGCACATTCTTAAATAGAATATTAGAGAAACCAAATTTTAATTTTAATGTCTATAATTTGTTAATATAATTACTATAGAATACCATTAGGTATTTTGAGATCTTTCAGTGTTAATTAAAAAGCTAATAACTTGAAAAGCTATAAATACTGAAGTACAGGGGCAAATGCTTGAGGCACTTAATCCTTTATTTGTCACTAACTAAAGATCCTTTTACCAGACGGCTACATTTTATATTGACTTCTGATGCTTCTCCTCACTGCTACCTGGTAGATAATAATAGCCCACACAAGCAAAACAGGATTCAGCAAAACACTTAAGCATGTGGAAAGAGAACGAGGAGTACTTGTGGCACCTTAGAGACTAACAAATTTATTTGGACATAAGCTGTCATGAACTAAAACCCACTTCATCAGATGTATAGAGTGGAACATACAGTAGGAAGATATATACACACACAGAGAACATGAAAAGATGGGGGTTATCATACCAAATCTAAGAGGCCAATTAATTAAGGTGAACTATTATCAACAGGAGAAAAAACCCTTTTTGCAGTGATAATAAGGATGGCCCATTTCAAAGAATTGGCAGGAAAGTGGGAGTAACAGTGGGAGAAAACTAGCATGGGGAAATAGATTCAGTTTGTATAATGACCAGCCACTCCCAGTCTTTATTCAAGCCTAATTTAATGGTATCCAGTTTGCAAATTGAGAAACAGCTGAATTGGAATTATTGGAGTCTGTTTTTGAAAGTTTTTTGTTGAAAAATTGTCACTTTTAGGTCTAGTATCAGAGGGGTAGCCGTGATAGTCTGGATCTGCAAAAGCAACGAAGAGTCTTGTAGCACCTGATAGACTAACAGATCTTAGGGATCATAAGCTTTTGTGGGCTAAGAACCACTTCATCAGATGAATGTTGTGGAAATCTCCAGAGGCAGGTATAAACAAGCAGGCAAGATAGCAAGGTAAATTCAATCAGGGAGGGTGGCCTCAATCACCCTCCCTGACTGAATTTACCTTGCTATCTTGCCTGCTTATTTATACCTGCCTCTGGAGATTTCCACAACATTCATCTGATGAAGTGGGTCTTAGCCCACAAAAGCTTATGATCCCTAAGATCTGTTAGTCTATTAGGTGCTAAAAGACTCTTTGTCACTTTTCGGTCTGTTACTAAGTGACCAGTGACTTAAGCATGTGCTTAACTGCAAATGCTTTGCTGAACTGGGACTTTAAAAAAGACCTTACAAGACACAATTCTGGCATATTAAATTCCCTCTCTTCATCAATCTCACTCTATATTTTCTCTCCTTCTCCTCTCATGCCAACTCCCACAGCCATTTCCCACCCTGACTACATAATAGCGTTTACAGTAAAGTGTACTAGCTTTTTTCTGATCCCTAACCAAACATATCCACATTGCCATGAGGGAGTTGCTGAAGACAATTGGTTGGGAATCTTGACAGCAAGCTGTTGAAAATCTGCTACCATACTGAAGGGACAAGTCGGGTCACGTGTCTGGCTATGATGGAGTTTCCACTTTTCCTCTAGATTATATATTCTTGCAGTTCATACAAATACTGCTTAAGAGCAATATGTTTTATTTTCCAGCAGACATGATTGTACCAAATGGACAAGTGCCCTGGAGAAGGATATATCCAGTGTTCTTTACAGCATCTGCAGGTCAACACTCACCTTCTGCTACTTAAACTATTATGCTACCAAAGTCCTCAAACCTTCCTGTACCTCAAGCCCTGGAGGGTGAATTCCTGCAGGAGGGGTTGGTATAGCTTTCAGGTACAAACATTTTCAGAAAGCACTTACCAGAAGTTTGTTTGGTAGTGGCTAGGAGTAGAAGTGGATGAAATATTTCAAATTGACGACTTTACTGTTGTTCAGAATTAAAAAGGGGAGGAAAATGTTGATGAATTCTTCCCCCAAATTCCTCCCCCCCTTTTTAAACTACTTGTTTGAAAATGTTCAAAATTGACGTTTCAAATTTTGAAAAAACCAAATCAGGATAAATTTTCCCCCAAATGTTCCCATTATTATTAGTAGTATTTTGGACCAATGCTAATAATGAGAAAGCAGGAAAGTTGTTTAAGTGGGAAAAGAAAACTAAAAAATTGTAGAACAGTGAGATTTATTGAAGTCATCTGCTTCAGAGATAAAATGTGATATTTATTATGTATTTTGATGTGCTGAATTCAAATATGACAATTAAAACAACTGATTGGCTACTGTTTCAAAGATATTTAAGTTTTTACATTTTATGTCTATGTATATTGTGTAGATAGTAGAGTTTTAATCATAAATTGTAAACTTAGGTCTCTTCATGTGTTTATGGTTGCTTTACATGATAATATTTCACCTGTCCTGTTTATGTAACACCTTAAAAATCAGCAAAAGGGTTATATAAATAAAATGTATTACGAAACAAAAGGCAAAAAACTATTATGTACATAGTTTAGTCCTATTCAGTGTCTACTCGGCGCTTCTTGGCTTGTCTCTTGTATTCATTAAATGGAGCATCTCTTGTCACTGTCCAGCAATAGTCTGCAAGCATTGATGGGCTCCATTTGCCCTGATAGCGTTTCTCCATTGTTGCAATGTCCTGGTGAAATCGCTCGCTGTGCTCGTCGCTCACTGCTCCACAGTTTGGTGGAAAAAAATCTAGATGAGAGTGCAAAAAATGTATCTTTAGTGACATGTTGCAACCAAGGGCTTTTGTATGCCTTGAGGAGGTTTTCCACCAACAACCTGTAGTTGTCTGCCTTGTTGTTTCCGAGAAAATGTATTGCCACTGACTGGAAGGCTTTCCATGCCGTCTTTTCCTTGCCACGCAGTGCATGGTCAAATGCATCATCTCGAAGAAGTTCACGAATCTGAGGACCAACAAAGACACCTTCCTTTATCTTAGCTTCACTTAACCTTGGAAATTTTCCACGGAGGTACTTGAAAGCTGCTTGTGTTTTGTCAATGGCCTTGACAAAGTTCTTCATCAGACACAGCTTGATGTGTAAGGGTGGTAACAAAATCTTCCTTGATTCAACAAGTGGTGGATGCTGAACACTTTTCCTCCCAGGCTCCAGTGACTGTCGGAGTGGCCAATCTTTCTTGATGTAGTGGGAATCTCTTGCACGACTATCTCATTCGCAGAGAAAACAGCAGTACTTTGTGTATCCAGTCTGCAGACCAAGCAAGAGAGCAACAACCTTCAAATCGCCACAAAGCTGCCACTGATGTTGGTCATATTTTATGCACCTCAAAAGTTGTTTCATGTTGTCATAGGTTTCCTTCATATGGACTGCATGACCAACTGGAACTGATGGCAAAACATTGCCATTATGCAGCAAAACAGCTTTAAGACTCGTCTTCGATGAACCAATGAAGAGTCTCCACTCATCTGGATCGTGAACGATGTTGAGGGCT